>CALSBV010010363.1:0-11445 GCA_943590825.1 Bovichtus diacanthus
CACACACACACACACACACACACACACACACACACACACACACACACGTTGCGTTTGATATGCGAGAGGATGTGGAGGTAACTTCTGTCAAGGTGTCACTATGTGTTTTTTTTCTACCATTGGACATCTTTCAGCGTAAGTATTCCATAGTGAAGTTTAACACAGATCATTACATTTAAGTCGTAGTGGAGTTTGTGATGATGTTGGAATGTATTTGTTTTCAATGCTCTTACTTTACTTGATGTTGCATTGAATCTTTGTAAATAACCTCGTAAATATTTCTGGGTCGCCGGTTGTCGGTTGAACATTTTTTATATCATCGCACAACCCTCTACTGAAGCCTTTTTGTTTAGGGCCAGACATAGAGTTCAGCTTTAGTTGCTAGTCAAATGCTACTTGGTCAGAACTACTGAGACTACTGTCGTTACTTTTATGGAAAAGTGACTTTTTAAATTGCCAACAACATATTAAGGTAATGAGCAGCAGCTCTGAAAGGGGCTGAGAAGAAATGATGTTGTCCTGCAGTCAGTAAAGCAGAAGTACTGAAAATAAAAAATAAAAGACATGATGTCTTAAGGACCTGCAGACACCTGGTGTGTGTATGTGCATGCACTGTGTGAATGTCCCTCACCCTGCTAACCTAGGGCTCCCTCTCTGATGATACATCACCATCAGCTCCACTACTGGCGTTGGGGTCCTGTCGGGAACGCCCCGCGCCTTTTTCCCTGCTCGACTCTGAGGGTCCCTTGGAGCGCGTCTTCTCTTTCCTCTGCTGCTGCTTCTCCTGCTTTGACAGCTGGGGAAACACAAGAAACAGAAAAAATAAAAACACCTTTATCAGACAGTTCAATTCATGTGGCCTTAACATGTACAACCATGTCGAAGGAGATGACAAAAGACAGTTTTCTATAGGACACATGCCACGAATAATAAATGGAAAAGCTTAATAAAAAAATGTGCCTTGAAATTGTCCCCAAGAACATTAAGGTGCCTCTGAGGAAAGGGGCTTAAAGGAAAAATCCATACATGCGATTGCTACCAAAGTTTACCAGTTCACATTCAACTTGCCTGAACTTTGAAGTGTTATGTGTTCTATTAGTGTTTGACATAATAAAACAGAAAATACATAAATAAACAGAACTTTGATTCTGAGCGGTGGGCTGACATATACCACATGTTTTAGATTGCCAAAAATATTTTCTGCTAACTAACTTCATTGTAGCTTAAATATTACAGAAATGCAATGCACATCACCATTTGCTTTTACAGCTTCTTTAAACATAATTTCAGTGAAATTATGCATAGTGGGAAGTCCATTTAGATTTCTTTCGGAACATTACTATACAAGGAACTAAAAGTTAGTGTATGGTCTTTTTTTTTTTTTTTCGTCTCTCGCAGGTGCCCCAACTTTCTGGAAGTTCAACACTAAATCACTGGAGTAACCCTTTAGAAAAAATAAACTCTACTATAAATAAGGCAACAGTATGAACTAAGTTTTCCTAGCAATATACTGTACGCACCGTCTGATGAAAATGACCATGTTAAAGGGATAGTTGGGATTTGTATGATTGAGGTTGTATGAGGTACTTATCCATAGTCAGTGTATCACCTTCAGAAGATAACAGTCAGCATGCCCCCATTTGGAGAAACAGACCGGAGCACCAGCACAGAAGCTGAGCAACGTCCTGCTGTGGACGGGGGCAGCAGCAAAAATAATTTTAGTCACCTAAAAGAAAGGCACACCTACAAAAATGTATATCAGTTTAAGTTTACGCCATATTTAGAATATTTTCACCGTCTACTGAAGCCTTTATCTAAGCTCTCTTCAAAGCCACCAGACTCCATTGGCAAAAACAGTAATTTTACCTCTCAGAACATGGGAGTTGCTGGTCGACCACTGCCTCCATCGGTTAGCTTGTTTGCTTTATTGTGTGACTTTGGTTAGTTCGGATTCACCGAAGTCACACAATCACACAAACAAACTGACCGATGGTCGGGTGGCTTTGGCGAGACCATAGATGGAAATAACTGCTTCAATTCCTGTCGGAAAAGGCTGTCTGTGAAAATATTCAAAATAAAGCGTACACTGATTTTTTTTCTTTTTTTTTTTAGGTGGCCTTATACAACCCCACTTCAAAACAGCCGATCGATCTCTTTAAAATGTTGAATTTCAAACCTTTTCTGCCAACACGGGTGTTAAAATAGTTTCCTAATTCAACTTGAGAGAAGAGTCGATGAATATAAAAAAGGCCCTGGAACCTATTTTCTGAATCAGCTTCTTCCTTTGAGTGATGTGGGCCATTTTTCTCTAAGCACTTCTTCTCACCACTGATGTCACAAACTTGTGTGTAAACCACACCCACACAGTCGTGCTGGATCAGATTAGCTGAGCTTTTCGAGTGTTAAACGCATAAAAAATAATACCTACAAATATTTCTAATTCCAAACTTTAACTCTAATTGTTGCTTATTAAATCATGGATATTTTAAGTTTCTTTAGGAAAATATTTCCAACAAGCTAATATCAAATAATAACAAGTGTGTGAAATTTGCATTTTTAATGTGTTAATTATAGCTTTTTCTTCAAGACAAGTAAACTTACAAAACAATGTACTTCTAATACATCCCCTTTGGCTGAACTGCAACTGAAAGCCTATCAGCATGAGGTTCCTGGGGCTCGCCGGGCTGAGGCGCACACCATTAACATGCTGCATCATGACTTGCAGATCATGACATTTGCAGTATGTTCAGTATTCACCAAAAGGCACCAACATGCATGAGAATTAGTGAAATTAAACAAAGAAGTAGAAAACAGGTCAGCGCTACAGACCAGCCCTGTACATCAGACTAGTCTTTGTGGATGCACAACCACTTCCATTCTCTCCTCATTTAGAGCTATTCTGGGTTGTCATATGATCACTTCAATGAGTCTATTGTTGTGACTGCATGCACTGCCTCCCAGACAAAATAACCCTTCCCAGTGCCACTTAGCGCGACTAGTCACTACTCCAATTAAACTCTTCTTTTCTCATTGTATTCTTCACGGCCCATGAAACAGCACAACAATAATGATGAAGTAGGTATGCTACCCGCCATCTGAGAAGGCCTGTAAACACAGATGCTAAAACTTTAATGGCTGGATGGAAATATTTATGACCTAAATGTCGTCTTAAAACCCAAACCATTGCGTAAGACATTACATTATTCAAAGAGGACAAAAAAATAAAATCAGTGTCATTCCCATTTGAACCCATTATCATGCTGTCGTATCAAACCAGGCCTACTGACTCTGTTGGTGATATAACACCGAACAAACATACGTGTTCCTTTTTTTTTCGATAAAGAAATCAACATTTCAAACGTTAATGTTAAAGCTACATTCAAACCCAAACCTCTGAAAGACAAATGGATACAAACCGGACCTAACATGAGCAAACGTCACATCATTCCCGCGTAAGTTGGCCGTCAGCATAGAGCCACACACAACATGCAGGTGAACAACCTCCAGAAAAAGGACCCCTTCTGCTATCGACCCCAGTTGTTCAACATCCCAAAGAGAACATCCAAGCAGGATGATTTTCATTGCTCTGGATAACACCATTGTTTGCTGGCCGCTTGACCCTGCAGTGGACTAAATCCCTTATTCATGGAAAGAAAGGAACAGTGTCTGTTGGCCATTGCTTCATTTCCCCCCTCGTGCCAAGCTTAGCCTATTGGCTGGCCTTTTATCCCCCATGTTCAGCCTTGGCTTTGGCTCCTCGGCCCCCACAGCAAAACATCCCAAACAGACAAGATTAAAATTCTGAGGACTGCTTAATATCCCTCCCTTTGGGCTAGCGAGCCAAGTCCACCAAGGGGAGAGCAGCCAAAGCCGGCCTGTAGCCAAAGCATAAGGACGCTGGCCGCGTTCCACGGAAGTGACCAGAATCGTTTCAGGAGGACGGACATATGAACTTCTACTGGAATAAGATGCTGAGAGAGGTGTATGCAAATGGTAGCTTAATAAAAAAAAGATATATTGGAAATGAAACTAAAACATTATTGCAGTTTGTTTTTTATTAATAAACAATATACACATAACATACTTACAAAACTACTGCTCCTGAATTTACCAATAAATTTACATATTAATCCAGAGGTACACACACCATGAAGAGTATGGAGTGCATTTAAAGTTTCATTGATCCTTTTAACAACATAAATTTTGACTTGGAATTAATTTGTGGAACACAGACGTCACATATGTTATTAGTTCCAACTCAAACTGAAAGTGTCTGCTGTGAAAAATATCTATTATTCTGAAACCTTTTCAAAAGATAACAAGTGCCATGATGCTAGGAAAGATATCAAGATTCAGCTGAGCATCATTTATTCATGGAGCAAAATGACACGTAAAGTTTGACGGGGAAGGAAATTGAAAATATGAAGAGGTTTATCTGCCCTCGGGCTCCCTGTCAGTGTATGAGGACAGCCTTGTGTTCTTTGCTGTGGAATGATCTGCCCACAAATCTGAAACATTTCACAAAGCACGTTTGAAGTGGCCTTAAATAAATGGTTACATATTGAATAGCATATTGAATTTAGACTTTAAGAACATGTTGACATAGCTACCCTGCTGCCTGCTATTGCTATTTATATGTTGATTGTATGCGTCTGCATTTGCTGTCTTGTGGTTGTGTTGCTTTATCTTGTGGTGTGTTTAGTGTAGACTAGAGAATATAATGTAAAATAATACTCAGGGCTTTATTGTGTTTTTAAACGTATGTCACGGCTGCAGTGCACTGTTATACCTGCTTTTCTAATCATCAAATAAATTCAATCAATCAATCCAAAAACCAGTTGATGAAAACTTATTGTTTTGGCCTCAAAGGGGGGTATGACACAAAATGTTTGGGAACCTCTGAACACAGTTATCGGTGGGGCTTTTTTTCAAATTAATTGAAATAATAATAAAATAAATAATTGATTGTAAAAATTGATTAAAAAATACCTATATTTGGGCTGGGTGCAGTGACATCATGTGATACCTACGTTTTTGGTGATATCGGAATAATACTTTTAAACCACGCTAGCAGCATGAATCTGTGGAATTGTCGGTCTGTCCACCACCTGAGTTAAGACTGAAATATCTATTAATTTAATGGACTATTTACTACTATTTAACAGATTACCATGAAATCTTTCACAGACATACAATCTGGAGGATGAGTATAATAATCAGTTCTGAAGCTGCTACATGTTCCACTATGTTCACCAGCAAGTCTGTCTGCTTCTTTGCGTTGGACCGGTAGTGTACAGAGGGTGCATTCTGCGGCTGTAAACAAAGCTGATTGGAGTTCGGGCCGTAAAAACAAAACAATAAGCTAAAAAGGGCCAAAAATCTCTTTTACCTGAAGGAAAATACAGAGTTGGTGATAATTCTCTGTGGCTCGCCCTGTGAGCGACACCTTTCCGATTACACGCAGTCTTTTGATACATTGTTTGAATAAAAAATATTGAATTGAATAATTCTTTACTGGGCTGCATTTTTTATATTTTTATGTTTTGATGTTTGTGGTTGTTATTGATATTCATTTAATTTCCAGTTTACAGTTTAGCCTACAGTTACATTTCAAGTTATTTATTTGTTTAGTTTTTTTCAATTTCAGTATTGACCTTAAAAAGAGTCAGTGGTGGTGGAAAATAAACCACAATTTCGAAAATGTTGTCTTTGCACAATCCATGCTCAAATCATTAAGAAAAAACTGCTCTATGTAAAAAATGAGAAGCAAGCACTACTGCACACAAAGTAAATATCACCACCTAGTGGTTCAAATGAGAAATAAAATTACTCACTGAAAAGTTGACGCTTTATGCATGAATTCAAATTGAGTAGAGAGCTGCAGCCAATTCTGTTTTCTACAGTGGCAGAGTAAATGAGGAGTCACGTCAAAAAAAAGAGAACAAAATAAATATATATATATATATATATATATATATATATATATATATATATATATTGCCCAATATACAAAATATTTAAGAAAAACCTTGTAAATGTGTCTATTGTATTTTTTATATATATATATATATATATATATATATATATATATATATTATTAGTGTTACTAATGTTATTGTTATTTCACCATTTATGTATTAGGAGTTATTTTATTTTATTATTTTTAATAATTTTAATGTTGTTTATTTATTAATATGCATGTTTCTAACTAAATATCATGTATATGTTTATATTATTATAAAACTGGAAATTTGTAAGTATGCATTCATAATAGGTTTTTTTTTGTGTGTGTTTTATTTAAACGTTGGAAACTCAATAAACATATTTTTGAAAAAGAAAATACTTCCTGCTCAAAGAGTTACCTGTTTGGGGTCTGTGGGGCCAGTGGGTGACATCAGTTCAATGGTAACAGGGCCGTCGTTTTGAATGTGGACCTGCATGTAGGCCCCAAACTTCCCATCTAGAAACACAAGATGAAACAGAGCCATAAAGAATGAGACCTGGAAATCACAAATCCAATACATAAGATAAAGTTAAGTTAAGTTTCAGCTATTAGCATCACTGCCACATTCGTATACCGTTTATTAAACATCCCAAATGACACCACATCCTAATATTATTAGGCAGTAAACACAAGTGGAAGTTGCTTGGCACTCGCACTCGATGTTTCATAAGGACGTAGGATAACGTGGAACCTTGAGACGTCGGGGACAAAAGACGAAGAGGCTGTAGGAGGACAGGAAGTTTCAACTTTCTTCCACTGGGTCTGCGAGATTAATGACACCATCTGCACCACGAAGCCGTGGGCCGCGGTGGAAAAGCGCTGCATCATCATATTTCCTCTCTGGAGGGGGGGACTAATTAGGAAGCCTTATGTCTCCCTTGCTGGGACAAGGTGTTCTCCGCACCTGCTCCCCGGTGGGCTGACCCAATTCACTGCCACCTTTATAAGCACGGCATCACAGCACCGATAATCCACAAAAAAAGCTATAACCTTACCCTGAGAAGGGAATACAGGCAATTTAAACAGCAGGGGGACGGGGCACTGACCCAAGCTTCTAAGTGAGTGGCGATAATGGTGACCCTCAATACTTTGGTTTTTAATAAGCTTGGAAACAAGTAGCTGTAAACAACAAAGTTGTCCTCCAACATCCTGAAAACCAGCCTTTCGTTCTGTACATCATATTGTAAAATAAACATCAGCTACTAAATATCTGACCTAGGGCTGACATTAAATCTTAGGAAAAACTGTGACAATCTGAAAATGATTGACCTGATTTTACAAAAATAAAAAAAATAAAGTGTGTAATCAGCTCTCCACTAAGGTCCAACAGCAGCAGGAATGTAAAGATGGCTAAGTCATCACTTCACCCACCCTTAATGAGCTCTGGCTTGTAGGTACTCCTCATGTTCTCCAGGATGCTATTGTAGAAGGGCTGGGCCAGCTCTGCAGGCATGGCTGAGTGGAAGTCTGGCTTGTTGCCCTTCAGTATGCACTGCAGTGTGAACTGACTCACACACAGCACCTCAAAGTCCCTGTCCATGACACTTTTGCTCCATGCTCGCCCGTTATCGTCCTCAAACAGCCGCAGGTTCAGGATCTTGCGTACTCTGAAAACACACGAGGAAAAGCGGTTGAGCGAGCAACCTGTACGTAACCGTGACACTCTGATCAATTTCAGACCTTTTTAGCTTCATTTGAAGGGACCACACTGGACTTTTGCATGTTTTATCCTATTGATGCGGAACATTTTTCAAAGTATACAGACTGATTTCCTATCCTTTTCATGCCAGGACATGAAAATTAACTTAGAACATAACTGAAATATGTAATCCATCACAACAGGGATTTAGTTGTCTATATTGTTGGTTAGGGTTACATTATTGTGTGGTTATGTGGTTTATGCAGGAATCATTTTTGAAACTTTGCTTGCGTTTTTTTTCATTTTGAGGCCCCCAAACTACTTATTATGTATGGTTTACATTCTTGCTCATCATTTCTAATGCATGCCATATACAGTCTAACATTTTTTAATTGACACTAATTGTGTCTGAAAGGGTAAGTCAATTAAAAAATTATTTTCTGGACGTCGTGAAAATCACAAAGCAGACTTGTAAATTCTGTAATCCATCAGTGTGGAGACAAGTCGTATTTGTCATGTTTATTTATTATTTTTCATAAGTTGGCAATGCCATCCAAAAAAAATTAATGCAGACTTGACAACCTGAGCACATTTTTAGGATTGCGACAGAAGACAGTAATACTGTGCAGAAATGAATGGAATCCAATAGTTACAAGTAGAAATCTGCATTCAAATGGTTAGCTATGATGTAAACCGGGCCATAGCCAAGGCTTAGAAACAGTCCCCCCCAACACAAGCCCAATCACACCCATCATACTTACTCAGTTAAGTGATCAACTGTTCACTTTCGGTCAATTCTATTTCCCAGCATACAACCCTAAAACTCTAATATGGGATGTAAAACGTGTAACAGGACTAACCGATGCAAAAACTCTTTACTAAAAGAGTAAAGCTACAACTATAGCCAAAAACAATACAGGATTTTGAGGTCGATATTTCGGAGTTTAAAAAATGTGAACCAAAATAACACACTTTTGATGTCCTTTTTTTTTTGTGCTATAAAAGAACTGTGTCAAAGATATGTATTTGATAGGACATTTTTGCATAGAAAAATAAACTTGTCAGTGCTCTCTGGGGAACCAAACTGGAATGAAAACACTTTTTGCAAGTCACCTCCACATCTTTGTATTTCTGGAGGCCTACTGACACATCTTGTTACTGGCTCAGTAATAGGGCAGAAGGTCAACACATAGGCCTACATTTTATCAGTTGATCATGCCAAAAGCATCAGTGTGTGTAGTGCACACACTACACACGTCTTTCTCCTGGCACAGATGTTTAAACAGTGATTTCAGATCCAGTCAGGCTTGTGTGTGTGGTGTAAGGTCCCTCCCACAGACACTCACAAGTAGTCAGCATCCTTCTGGGTGTCCTCCACTGATATACCCAGCAGCACACACAGTCCTCGTCCTATTGCACTGACCTCTTCTTCCCCCACTGTAGGAACACAGGAAAAGATTGATGACAGAGAGCCGGCACTGTTTGTCCTTCAGTGACAAGCAGCCAAGACTGACAGGTGACAGACTGAATGACATCACTGCGTGTACTGTGGAGCAGCCAGTCAGTGCCACCGACATTCAGAGGACACGGTGGAATAACCTTTACTGGTTTCCTCCGAGCTTGAACACCCAGCTGTGTGTGGACTCTGGTCAGAGGTACGCCTGGCTGTCTCTGGAGCCGCATTCATTTGAGCTGGGTAGTGCTAATGCTAACCCAGCTAGGTTAGCTAACATGGGTCGTCAGCGAGGATACTAAATGAGAGCAATAGGCCGCGGTTTAACGACATTATCAAAGGCGTCACACCGTGCCACCTTAAGTTCAAAACAGCCGCATACCTGTCACAGTCGCCTTGGTGACCCTCTGAATGATAGCTCTCATTGTTTTGCTTGTATTAGGGCGCACACGCTCACAACTTCCGAAGACCTGCGGCGTGGATTGGGACGCTGTCGCCCTCTAGCGGCCGAGGTACACCGCGCACAGCCTCTCCCCCTTCCGGGGCTTTGCTGGGACAAAGATGCTCAGCAGTGGAAACTAAGTTTATTTACTCAATTACTGTACAATTCTGAGGTACTTTAACATTACGGGTGGTTTAATTTTATACTTTTTTTTTACTACTACTAATACTATTTCAGAGGGAAATATTGTACTTTTTTACTATAGATGAGGATTTTAAACCTATAATGAGCTTATACAAAGCACCCAACAGTAAAATAGCTCAAATGTGTTACACCTTGGGGGGCTACAACATAAAAATGCTGCCTAAATACATTAGCACACAATAGTAGAACATATGTTTAACTCTGTCAAAGGTCATTTTCCTGCATAGCAGGTCATTTCACCTTTAAGTACTCATAATACCTATGTACATTTAGGTATAGGTATTTATAAAGTTTTTATCTTGTCTTATCTTACTTGTTTAACATTGTAAAGGGCAGGACTTGTCGTAGAGTATTTTTACAGTGTAGAACATCTTTACTCACAAGTCAAAGATCTGAAAACTGAATATTCTGAAAACTGAACACGAACAATATTACAATATAGTGCAGTATAAATTGATGCATCAGGTATTTCAGGAATGGATTTTGCTTACACTGGGTGATCAGAAAACACAAAAACATGTAGTACAATAGCCAAGTAATACATTGTTAAAAAATGTGCAGATTCCATTCTGTTGTACATTTTGAAGCTGCACTTTGTGTTGGACAGCATTATATTAAAAGGTGCATATACCCTGCTGTATTTTCCACTTCATAGGGCTTTTTAATGGAAGACATCTTGACATTAAGAATAACAATGAACTTATTTCAAGACTGTTGTCTCAGTCTTCACTCGGGATGACGACGATATCTATGAAAAATTAAATAAAAACCAAAAACGTTCAGACACTTCCGTAATAGTGCCTCTTACATAATGATATTAAGTTTATTTATAAATCACTAGCAGTTGTGGCAACTTTGTATTGTGGACAGCGGTGTGGATGAAGCCGACAGTAATATTACTGAACGTTGTTGACAGATTAATAATGAAGAATATCAGGGAACAGACCATTGGCATCCAGACACAACAGCAGATCCCGCACACCTGGACAGCGCTCGAATTTCTTTCACAAATAAAGTTAATGTCCACACAAAAGCATTAATTCATAGCGCATTAATAAAACTTGCTCTTGACAAGTTCAGTGTCCATCGTCATTTGCACAGATGCAGCTATTTGTTTCCGCTCCCAGATGCACTGCTGAAGGATGTGATGAGATTGTAGATCCTTGTGCTGTACGGGACAAAGTCTTTCTTGTAGACGATGACAGTTTTGGAGTAATCAGTCAGGTAGACCAACCGATTTGGATCTTCCACCTCCTGCACCTCCTCTTCTTCTTTTTTCACTAAGTTCAAGAGGGAAAGTAATTTAGAACTGATATCCTCTCAATGTAAACAGGGTAAAGGCAATATACAGTGTAACAAGTGCAAAGGGTAACTATGTTTAAATGAATGTGAGTAATTGATATTAAAAAGGATTTAGCTGTGTTTTTTATTACTTATTATTATTACTTTGTTGTTGACTGACAAACCTGACAACTGTAAAGAAAAAATATATATTTGAGATATTTTATTCCATCCTCTGTCATCTTACTGAACAAATAACTGTATTAGATATTAGTGTCTGCTTCTGTTTTTTTTTTATATTTATTTAAAATAAGTATTAATAGTTAATATTTTAGCACATTCATCCCAACCATTTGCCCCACTTATTAGGCTACTTTTTTTTTTTTTATTGTTTTCATCTCATTGTATTCTAACCCATGGCA
>CALSBV010010371.1:35131-55001 GCA_943590825.1 Bovichtus diacanthus
GCCCACCGTACAGAGTTCCTCCCCCACCCAGTCAGCCCACAGTCCCTCTCCTCACCCTCTGCTTCAGCCTATGGTCCCTCTGCAGCCGCACGGCGTGGCTCAGTTCCAGCCTCATCCTGCAAGAACTAGTTGTGGCTGCAAAGAGAAAATACTGAGTACAGCTGCTGGTCAACTGGAAACACTGGAATAATGAGAAGGAATGTGACATGGTCGATAATAACTGTGATAGGACAAGAGGGAGGAAGTCAATGGAGAAGAAGTGGAAGGAAAAAAGAGACAGAGGTTATATCTGCTGCTGCCTGACACCAGGAGCTTTATTGATCCTGATCCATCTTTTTATATACGATCTATCAACCTTTCTGTCACATAGATCGTCTATGATGTAATTTTAACATGTTTGTTCTGTACACACGTCACCTACTGCACGTCTGTCTGTCCTGGAGAGGATCCTCTCTATATATACATACATATATATATATATAATATATAATATATATATGTATGTATATTATATGTAATATATAGGAGGATCCTCCTCAGTCTCCCTGAGGTTTCTTCCATATTTCCTCTTTAATCGTGAGGTTTCTTTTAGGAGTTTCTCCTTGTGCTGTGAGGGTCTAAGGTCAGAGGTCAGAGGTCAGAGGTCAGAGGTCACAGGAGGTCGTACCCTGTACAGGCTGTAAAACTCACTGAGACACATGTATAATTTGTGATATTGGGCTTTATAAATAAACTTGATTAGATTTGATTTGATCTAAAAGAAGCTGATCGCTGGAGGAAATAAATCTCTTGATCCTCCAGCTTTGGTCTCTTCACTGTGTCACGTGATGCAGCGCGGGGGTCGCACTGAGCTGAGCTCCTCCAGAACAGGCCTGAGCTTCAGGCTGCACTTGGAATTTGAGGGTCTCATCTTCTGCAACTCAGCACTTCAGTGACACTTGACACATCGGAGCTATTTCTGCTCTTACACATAAATACCGTGCACCACATGTGTACACTCGAAGAGGCTCGGAGGGTCGGCGTGCTGTGAAGCTGTAAACACACCTCACATGCTGGGTAGTTTCACAGACATCACCTTCCCACCAGGTCGAGGAACCCTTTTTAGTAACTTTTTAACTTTTTTCCTTTGGTCACTGTTTACATGCTGAAGGTCACAAACTCTTTCTTGTCACGTTTCTCTTGTTAGTGTGAGAGATGCTACACATAACTATAAACATTTAATATGGCTTAAAAGCATAGTTGGACATTTATGGAACTTCACTTAGACAGTTAGTTTGGCTGAAACATAGCACAAGATAATCTTTTATAATTATAATTATATTGTTATAGCTCTTGCTTCTTCCGCACAAAACAACTAGAATTTTAGAAGACAGAATTTCTGATGGACAAACAGGGTGAAACTTTGACTTTTTACTTAAAAAAACATCAAAAATGCACCACAGCCTCTTATATTTGTAAACGTTAGTATCTGCAGGAGAACTTTAAGTCACGTCCACATCACGATGTTTGTAATGACTGAGAAGACTTTACTGTGAAGTGGAAAGCGTGTTTGCAAACTGCTGCAAGAATCCATTTTTAGATGCAACACTTTTATGCAATAAGCAAAGTCTCTTCAGATCAGAGGGCAACAAGCTGATCAAAGAATATAGATCATACATCTATAGATCCATAGATCATATATCTATAGATGTATGATCTATAGATGTACGATCTATAGATCATACATCTATAGATCATATATGATCTATAGATGTATGATCTATAGATGTACGATCTATAGATCGTACATCTATAGATCATATATCTATAGATGTATGATCTATAGATATATGATGTATGGATGTATGATCTATAGATCATACATCTATAGATCATACATTTATAGATCATATATCTATAGATGTATGATCTATAGATATATGATGTATGGATGTATGATCTATAGATATATGATGTATGGATGTATGATCTATAGATATATGATCTATAGATCATACATCTATAGATATATGATCTATAGATGTACGATCTATAGATCATACATCTATAGATCGGAGGCGTTTTCCTGAACTTTGACTCTATTGTTAAACAGCTTCAGGTCTATCTGTAACATTCCCCCTGGAACTGGATTGACCCAGAGCTGGCAGAACTACACAGCAGCACTCTACTGAAGGTCAATATCCACGTCCCTGTGTGTGTGTGTGTGTGTGTGTGTGTGTGTGTGTGCGTGCGTGTGTGTTTCTACATGTTTTAATGTGTGTCTGTGTGCAGAGCGGGGGGGAAAATGAGGACAGCCGTGAATACTGGTTGGTTAACCTGTATATATATACGATATATATATATATATATATATATATGTCGTATATATATATATATATATTGAACACAATACAACACTAAGACACGTAACTATAGTGCAACCACTAAACAAACAGACACAGATAAAAAGGAGAAGCTGGAACCATTTCATCTTGACTGTAACGATTAACTTAATATCAAAATAATACATTTTATGATAAAATGTAAAAAAAAAAACATATTTGCAGACATATGTTTGCAGCTCTTTATCTGTTTCAGGGTTTTTCTTTGCGTGGCCCAATGTTAAAATACTTTAATATTTCCCTGGTTCATGTAGAAGCACGACATATAGAAGCTGCAGCCGGCGGCCTCACATCATCGTATATATATTAAACTGGTTATCAGTCGTGTGTCTCAAGACAAGTGCATAATTCAAGCTTATCTCTTCAGGCCTTTGCACATGTTGTAAGTTTGTGAAGTCTCTAATTGCATCAGATATTTCAGGGTCGTACGAAGAAGCGAACACCTGAAGGATTTGTTTTACGTAACTCGGCTGGTTAACCAACAATGTCGGAATATTTCACAAATCAAGCTTATTTGCAGGAAACAAACTCTGCTCATGTGTCACGCTGCACGGTGGTTTGCAACAAAACCCAAAAGGTTTGGGGATACGTTAATGTTTAAACTAGAAGTATTAATGTAATCATTAAACTGGCATATCTCTCTTTCTATAACGGCTACCTGAAATGCCTGCTGCCATGCCATCTTCATTGACCTGTGTGCCAGCCCGTGTTGCACAATGTCCAAACAGACGTGTGGCAATTATACATGAATTTGGCATCGAAATGAAATCCTCCCATATTCATACAGCAGTATAAAGCTGCTGAGGAGCAACTCTCTGCACTAAAACAGGGGTTCGCTGTTACCAAGTGCTTGTGCTGTGACGGAAACGGGGAAGAAGAGATGGCACCTGGCAAGAAGGTGAGTAGCAGACAACACCGCTCGCTCTGGCTCCTTTGAGTAGTTACCCACGAAGATCCAACTCCAAATTAAAGAAGTAAATGTCCCCACACACACTGCAGCACCTCTGCATGGATTTGTTAAACACCTTTGCATCTGGTGAAATAAGCTCCTGCATGTACATCACTGTGATGAAGACATGCTCTGTAGTTACACCCTGGAGGTCATAGTTGTTCTGTTGGTCTATGGACTGTGCTGTTGTAATGCAGGTTTCATGTGTGTGTGTGTGTGTGTGTGTGTGTGTGTGTGCTGTTTGTGGAATAGCCAGACTAAAGCGGTCACGGCTGGAGAGAGCCAGGCTAAAAACGGCTTTCGTCTTTGCACCTTTGTACCTGGACTGCAGCTTTTCTCACATAAACACATGCAGAATCACAGACTTTTTATTGCACACGTGAACATTTATCTATTGCAAACAGCAACATATTCTGAAAACGAACTGTATGACGTCACATGTGCTCTTACGTTTCACTTCAGATTGTCTCAATGTTCCCTGTTGTATTTGTAGAGAAATATGCAAAAATATCAGCAAGTTTGTAAAGCATTGAGTGTTCAGAGCCTTTGGTATTGATTTGATCTGATATGCATGTATCTGCAGGGTATCCTAGAGCGTCTGAACGCTGGGGAGGTGGTGATCGGCGATGGAGGCTTCGTGTTTGCTCTGGAGAAGAGAGGCTACGTGAAGGCCGGCCCGTGGACTCCTGAGGCTGCTGTCACGCACCCTGAGGCCGGTGAGGCCTGCAACACACACGCATATTGAAGGGAAGATGCACAAAGAAGTCATTTTAAAATCCCAAATGTGTGTGTTTCCGTCAGTGCGGCAGCTGCACAGGGAGTTCCTGAGGGCAGGATCTAACGTGATGCAGACGTTCACCTTCTACGCCAGCGATGACAAACTGGAGAACAGGGGTCAGAGCTTGAAACTCACTGTGAGTAACCAACAAATCCCTCTTCACGCCACGCTCATGATGTATAATTGTGTATATTGCACAGAGCGTGATCGTCAACAAACTCACAACCTGCCTCGTTCTTTCAGGGCGCACAAATCAACGAGGCCGCCTGTGACCTGGCAAGAGAAGTCGCCAGCGAAGGCGACGCTCTGGTGGCCGGAGGAGTGTGTCAGACTCCCTCCTACCTGAGCTGCAAGAGTGAGACAGAGGTGAAGGCCATCTTTAAGAAACAGCTGGAGGTGTTCATGAAGAAGAACGTGGATTTCCTGATTGCTGAGGTGGATTCAAGTCTTATTTCAAGTCATATTAAAGCTACTTCCATCTGAAATATGATGAGAGGAGCAATTCTTGCCTCAGTGGTGACTGTTCTTCTGTTGTTGCAGTACTTTGAGCATGTTGAGGAGGCGGAGTGGGCCGTGCAGGTGCTGAAGACCAGCGGAAAGCCTGTCGCCGCGTCTATGTGCATCGGGCCGGACGGAGACATGCACGGCGTCTCACCCGGAGAGTGCGCTGTCCGGCTGGTGAAGGCCGGTGCGTGTTCAATCTGCCCTGCAGGATCTCACGCTCTGTGTATTTGTGATCTCATTTGCTAATCTTCCCTCTGTTCTGCAGGCGCCCAGATTGTGGGGGTCAACTGCCACTTTGACCCCATGACCTGCGTGAAAGCTGTGAAGATGATGAAGGAGGGAGTGGAGAAGGCCCGACTGAAGGCTCACTACATGGTGCAGCCGCTGGCATACCACACCCCCGACTGCAGCTGTCAGGGGTTCATCGATCTGCCAGAATTCCCCTTCGGTAATAATACACTGTGCTGCATTTAAGTTTTACCGTTCAATTATTGTAATCGTTTGACTAAATGACACAGAGACAGTTCACTCCAACATCTAAAATATATATTTTTACCGGTGCATGAGGAGATGCTTCTGATATGTTTTGTTTAGACATTTAAAAGAAGGATCACCAGGTTACAGTCGTGCATTTTTCCATAATTGTCTCCTTTTTTTCTACCTCAGCCCTGGAGCCCAGGATCCTGACCCGCTGGGACATGCACCAGTACGCCAGAGAGTCCTATAAGGCCGGCATCCGCTTCATTGGCGGCTGCTGTGGGTTTGAGCCTTATCACGTCAGGGCCATAGCAGAGGAGCTGGCCCCTGAGAGAGGGATAGTCGCCCCTGGCTCAGAGAAACACGGCATGTGGGGCGCAGGTCTGGAGATGCACACCAAGCCCTGGGTCCGAGCCAGGTAAAACCTCCACAGTGTTCAACACCGAACACGTGTTTTATAAATAATATTACTTGGCCTCTGTATGCAACCTGTGTCTCTGCCTCCTTCAGGGCCCGTCGCGACTACTGGGAGAATCTCACCCCCGCATCCGGTCGTCCCAAGTGCCCGTCCATGTCTTCACCAGAGGGCTGGGGGGTGACCAAGGGCCACACTGAGCTGATGCAGCACAAAGAGGCTACCAGCAGCCAGGAAATGAAGCATGTGCTGGAGATGCAGAAGAAGGTCAAGTCATCTGCATGATGCAAAGCAATCCCTTCAGAGGGGGGGGGGTCGTAAGAAAAGCACTCGTAACAGCGATGTAACAACTATGTAAACCCCCAATAAATCTGAGTTTGTCACCTCATTGTATGGCTTTGTGTTGTCAATGTGAAATAAATGCTCTTGGACTTTTGTGCAACAAAAAATTCAAAGATAAATGTTGTGCATTTATATAGTAAATGTTGTGCATTTATATAGTAAATGTTGTGCATTTATATATATAAATGTTCTGTATTTATATATAAATGTTTTGCATTTATAGATAAATGTTCTGCATTTATATATATAAATGTTCTGCATTTATATAATAAATGTTCTGCATTTATATATAAATGTTCTGCATTTATATAGTAAATGTTCTGCATTTATATAATAAATGTTCTGCATTTATATAGTAAATGTTCTGCATTTATATATATGAATGTTCTGCATTTATATATATAAATGTTCTGCATTTATATAGTAAATGTTGTGCATTTATATAGTAAATGTTCTGCATTTATATATATAAATGTTCTGCATTTATATATAAATGTTCTGCATTTATAGATAAATGTTCTGCATTTATATATAAATGTTCTGCATTTATAGATAAATGTTCTGCATTTATAGATAAATGTTCTGCATTTATATATAAATGTTCTGCATTTATATATAAATGTTCTGCATTTATAAAGTGCTTTTCCAATCTTTACAACACATCAGTATTCACACACTCACACAGAGTCAGAGGCTACAAGGTGCCACATGCTCATCAGAGATAACCATCCACACACACACACACACACACACACACACACACTTTGGGGTTCAGTATCTTGGACATGCTGACTGTAGAGGCCGGGGATTGAACCCCCGACCCTCTGCTGGTGGACGCCCTCCACCTGAACCTCAGCCGCCCACAAAGACACTTACAGAACAGTCTTTAACTACACACACGTCATGTTGACATACTGATGGTTTGTTAAAAGTGAAAGCTGCCACTATGAAGTTATGAATCTGTGTATTCAGGATACAAAAACCAGAAACCCACAAACTCACCGGACAGACACACACCCCAACAACCATAATTCAGCGGGACACTCACAACACTCTCATTCAGCTAAAGAGGGGGGGGGGACAGAGTGAATGTGCCAGTTGTGTAACGTGCCTCTTGCCAATCAGAGCAGCTCTCACTCCGACCCCTCCCCTGCTCCAGAGAGATTTATAGCGGCTGTCTGCTCCCCTCTAATGCAGTCAGGGGTCCACGCAGCAGCAGGATTATGGCACCAGGAAAGAAGGTATGAGTGAACTTTGTCTGCAGAATGTCAACGTAGGGAATTATAACTGTTAGTTTTAATGCCAATAATTCTAACATCTGTGGCGTCTTGAGCTTCAAACTGAAGATACGTTTGGATTCATTGTCCAGGTTTAGAGATATTTGTGTCTGAGATCCAGCCCAATGCACTGGAGGTGAATGCTTGAGGAATATTGTATATTTATGGTTTGGTGTGTGTATTTTGGGGAGATATAGTCTTTCTAAGGCATCTTCTACACAACATATCAGGTCACATGTGGCTGAACCTTTAAACTGTGCACAGAGACATAGATCCAGATAAGCCGCTGCATGTAGTTATAAAAAGTGACGTCCTGAAGAAAACTCTGGAGCCTTCACTTACTAAAACTTAACATTTAACACTTACCGTTTGATTATAGTAGAATTTCCAGCATTTGTGCTTTAACTCTGGTGAAGGTTTACGGCCTGAGTGCAGAACCAGTGAAGCTTTTCTTACATTCAAACACTTGAATGAATGAATAAATAAATAAAACATTATAAATATCTGCTGCCAGGGCAGTGAATTCAAACTCATTTGGATGCAGATGCATTTTCGCAGACACAGTCTGAAAATATAATAAATAAAGAGAACATAAATATATTTTTTTCCAGATTGAGGTGAGTTGAATGGTCAAACAAAGTCTGAATTTGAGTTAAGTTCCAGGCCAGCTGTTTGGTGAGTCACTGAGAGGAGCTCTGGTAAACCCTGTGCATGAGGCGTAACATAGAAATACATTTCTTATTCATTCCTACTGTCTACATCCCTCTAGAGTCCAGAGGTGGTGTAAAGCTCTACATTAAACCTGCAGACGCTCTGTCCTCAGTGGCTCATCTCCAGACTAATAGTCATATTTAATATACATTATTCTAAACTCACATTGATCCACCGTGACAGGGAATTTTGGAGCGTCTTGACGCTGGGGAAGTCGTGATCGGCGATGGAGGTTTTGTGTTTGCTCTGGAGAAGAGAGGCTACGTGAAGGCCGGTCCCTGGACCCCTGAAGCCGCCACAGAGCATCCTGAAGCAGGTGAGGACACGCTGGACCAACTTTAACACTATGTTTCAACTCAAAGAGGCTTATTCATTATCCTCTGTCGGTGTTTCCTGCAAATCCCCTTCCTTTATGCATCATGTGTTGCAGTTTAGATGGACTTGCTATGTTTTCCTCATCGTGCAAACGTGTTTGTCTGATGTTTTCAGTGCGACAGCTGCACAGGGAGTTCCTGAGGGCCGGGTCTAATGTTATGCAGACTTTCACCTTCTACGCCAGTGATGACAAACTGGAGAACAGGGGCAACAAGCTCGCCAACACTGTAAGTGAAATGGGACATCCCACCACTTCCATAGGAATAAGCAGAATATCCTGCATTGAAAACAGTGACTGAAATGACTCAAATCAGCAACAATTTTAATCACAAAAAGAAAGAAAGTGTAGATGCAATGTTCCTTAGCAGTAACCATCCACTGGTAATCTCAAAGTCCACTCTCTTTTTGATTCTCGCACTTGTTTCACCGTAATTTGCCTTCGTTCTGCAGGGAGCTCAGATCAACGAGGCCGCCTGTGATTTGGCCCGTGAGGTGGCCAACGAGGGCGACGCTCTGGTGGCCGGAGGAGTGTGTCAGACTCCCTCCTACCTGAGCTGCAAGAGCGAGAAAGAGGTGAAGGCCATCTTGAAGAAACAGCTGGATGTGTTTGTCAAGAAAAATGTGGACTTCTTGATTGCTGAGGTAAAGAGAAGAAGCAACTGAATTCATTTTTAAATCTTCAAAGATGTTTCTAGATGTTCTGAAAATGCCGATGTCTTTGTGCTGCAGTACTTTGAGCACGTCGAAGAGGCCGTGTGGGCTGTGCAGGTGCTGAAGGAGACAGGGAAGCCTGTCGCTGCCTGTCTGTGTATCGGACCAGACGGAGACATGCACGGTGTCTCCCCTGCAGAGTGCGCTGTCAGGCTGGTCAAAGCTGGTGGGTACCGTGTTCTTTCACTCGCCCAGGAGCACAACTTCTGATTGGATACTCAAGTAAATGTGAGGCTTAACTTGCTCATGTGAACTCATCTTGTCCTCACGAGACTTCTCTGTGTAGTGACTAGGCAGTGTTTCGTAAGACAACAAGGGGACATGAGCTAAGACAGTGATGGAGTCACCACCTTCACAGAAATGTTGGCCATTAGAAGGAAGAAGCCACATTCCAAGTGTCTTATAGAGTCAGCACAAACATTGCACCCGCAGCTGCCGACCACAGTTGTCTCGTCGACTTTCTTTGCTTATCTGCAACAGTCAGCTCATACCGATGCACGTTCCTCTGCAGGCGCCCAGATTGTGGGGGTTAACTGTCACTTTGACCCCATGACCTGCGTGAAAGCTGTCAAGATGATGAAGGAGGGAGTGGAGAAGGCCGGGCTGAAGGCTCACTACATGGTGCAGCCGCTGGCATACCACACCCCCGACTGCAGCTGTCAGGGGTTCATCGATCTGCCAGAATTCCCCTTCGGTAATAATACACTGTGCTGCATTTAAGTTTTACCGTTCAATTATTGCAAATGTTTGACAAAATGACACCATAAAGGGACAGTTCACTCCAAAATCTAAAATATATTTTTACTGGTGCATGAGGAGATGCATGCTTCTGTGCAGTGATACGGTTGCTGGGTGTATTTTGGTAGAAAGAAAATAGTTCCTGAATGAAACTGCTCACAGTCATGTCTGAGGATTATCTTGCAGACACATCTCCAACACTCACAACTCACAGCAAAACAATCTAGATTGATAAATAGCACTACAGGTAAGAGGGAAATATGTATTTTTGATTTTGGGGTGAACTGTCCTTTTAAAAAACAAGCACTTTCTTACTGTCTGTGCACAAACAGCCTCTGCTGGTTTAATGTACCACATTGCATCAACAGTTTAGAGACAGAACTAAACAATTTCACCAAAAGCAACCACCCTGCAATAAAGTGTGTATGGATCTTCAGGTCTGGAGCCCAGGATCCTGACCCGCTGGGACATGCACACGTACGCCAGAGAGTCCTACAAGGCCGGCATCCGCTTCATTGGTGGCTGCTGTGGGTTTGAGCCTTATCACATCCGGGCTGTTGCAGAGGAGCTGGCCGCTGAGAGAGGTTTTCTTCCAGCTGCGTCAGAGAAACACGGCAGCTGGGGTGCTGGTCTGGAGATGCACACCAAGCCCTGGGTCAGAGCCAGGTCAGAGGAAACTTATTATATAGAATATAGAATATCATCAATGTGCTCTTCAGCGCCAGTGAGCACTAACTGGTACGACTTTGTGTGTCTTCTAGAGCCCGTCGTGACTACTGGGAGAACCTGAAGCCCGCCTCTGGCCGTCCAGAGTGTCCCTCCATGTCTGTCCCCGATGGCTGGGGTGTGACCAAGGGAGACAACGCTCTCATGCAGCAGAAAGAGGCTACCTCTAAGGACCAACTCAAACAGCTGTTCGACAGGTCAAAGAGCCACTGAGCGTCCTTCAGACAGCTGGCAGCAGACCTGAGTCAGACGGCCGTGCACGATGTCTGTCTGTAAAAAGTGCTGCACCGAATAAAACCTAATGTTAGGGGTCGAGTCTTCGCTTGAGACCGTCACTGTCGATTGTGAAAGTGAAGTTTATTTGTAGCCACGGTCGTGTCTCAAGCCAGGAGTCGACCCACGTTAAGATCGGGACCTTTTTGTTTGGGACCAGTTTGTTTAATAAAATTAAATCTAATAAAATGTGAATTGGCTACTTGGTGGTTGAGATGTAGTTTCTTGCACACACACACACACACACACACACACACACACACACGTACGTATCATTGAAAATAAATATGCAATATACACTTAGACATGTTGAAATATAGCAGTGCAATGATACGTATCACTTAATGATGAGACCATACTGTACATAATATTAACACAATACATGTCATATAATGAACATGGCATAAAGTTTGGAAATCTCCCAATCTCACTCTGTGGTTTAGTGTTTGGAGATGTTGTTCATGAATGTGGAATTACACGTAGCTAAAGACTAAACATGACACGGCTTCAGAGAATCATGCAGTGGATGATGGATCCAGCAGATGGAGGTGTTGTGATATCAAAGAGCCTCACAGGAAAGAAGTTCCACCAGCCTGCGGTCGTGCTAACAAGTTGGGGCTGTGTTCATCCTTTTCTCCTCCAGAAACGTCCTTAATGTATGTCTCTACAGGATTTTCTGTGCAGGTTTTATCTTTTGTGTTAAAGGGGCATTCCACTGATTTTACTCTTCATGAAAAATATTCAGAAAAGTCATCGGGGTTATCTCATCTTTGACTTGGACTTTTTAACAGGAAGTCGTTTAGAAGACACATTTACCAGTTGAAGAGAATTAAAGATGTTATTAGGTTACATTATATAAATTGTAGGACACAGTATTTGACCAATAACAGGGACAACAAGTCAGGATGCTCTGCAGCAGCCTCTGCTGCTTTGATTTTCACCATTGTGGGTTTTTTTTCTAAATCTGTCTCTTGTAAATTACATTATGGAAGTGCAATATAAACTATATTGAATAAGATTACATTTGATTAATGTTGTAATGATATAGTGGGATGATTGTATGCATATCTCTATTCAATTATGTATTTGTGCAATGCAGCACGAGAGATTTGTGCTTTGACGTCTCAGTGCTTGACTCGTGAGATTATTAAAATTCTTTAAAGAATCTTTAAAGATACTTTAAAGATTCTTGAAATATTTTTGAAATATTTTTGAAATATTTTTGAGAGATTCTTTAAGATTCTTTAAAGATTCTTTAAAGAATTCTTTCTTTTGAACATTTTTTGAGAGATTTTTGAGAGATTTTTGAAATATTTTTGAAATATTTTTGAAATATTTTTGAAATATTTTTGAAATATTTTTGAAATATTTTTTAAAATATTTTTAAAATATTTTTAAATATTTTTTAAAATATTTTTTTAGATTTTTGAAATATTTTTGAAATATTTTTGAAATATTTTTGGGAGATTCTTTAAAGATTCTTTAAATTAAAGATTTTTGAAATATTGTTGAAATATTTTAGAATTTTTTTTAAATATTGTTGAAATATTTTTGAATCATTTTTGAATTATTTTTGAATTATTTTTGAATTATTTTTTAAAGATTTTTTTAAAGATTTTTTAAAGATTTTTTGAAATATTTTTGAAAGATTTTTGAGAGATTCTTTAAAGACGAAACGACTGTCTGACTCGGTTGGTTGTTGCTGGCTGGCTACTAGCACCACAGGCAAACCCGACGAAACGACTGTCTGACTCGGTTGGTTGTCGTTGACAAAAGCAGACATGTCATTTGATGTCCGGAGCAAAAGAGGGCGATGTTGCGACGCTGCACACACAAACTGGAGCTACCTCTCGGTTAACCTTGGTCTTTATGCATGATCAGAAGTATAGGCTGTGCAAAACTAAATACTGTTTAGGAGGAATACATTTTGGTGCAGGTTGAGCATGTAGTCTGACATGATGTGTAATGTTACACCCTGTAACTTCTGCTTGGAAATTACTAACTTCTCCATATTCACCAAGGTTATTAGGTATAAATAAAATACTTATTGGAAGGGCACCATTTGTGCATGATAGAAAGGGGATGCATTTTGTGGCAGAACCCTCTATCTATACTAAATATATATATATCTATACTAACTTTTGTAAAAAATGTGTCCATATTTACCAAGGTTATTAGGTATGATCTGAAGTATACAAAATAAAATACTTATTTGAAGGGCATCATTTGTGCATGATATAAAGGGGATGCAGACTTTGTATCCCCCCATAACTTTTGTAAAACGTTTCCATATTTACCAAGGTTATTAGGCATTATCTGAAGTATACAAAATAAAATACTTATTTGAAGGGCATCATTTGTGCATGATAGAAAGGGGATGCAGAATGTGTATCCCCCTATAACTTTTGTAAAACGTGTCCATATTTACCAAGGTTATTATAGCATGATCTGAAGTGTGTATATATACTAAATTCAACACAGTTTTAGGTCAGAGACTGTGCATTATAGAGGGGTATATAGTATTTTGTGGCGTGTTGAAAATGTAGTCTGAAAGACTGTATCCTCCTGTAACTTTTGATTTGAAATCAGTAAGTGCAGCAGTACCCTCCCCTGACGGCAGGGGGCAGAGCTGAGCGGTAACGCGGGGAATTTAACGTCAGTGTCACATAAATAGAAGAAGAGTTCATTCAGCCATTACATTCACTCTCAGCCAGGTCGAAGCTGCTACTGGTGGAACGCAGGTCATTAGCAACCCAACAAAATGTTGTCCGTGAGAGTTGCAGCAGCTTTGGCCAGGACCCTGCCCAGGAGGGCTGGATTTGTAAGTATTTTAATTAAACTTTCCACATCTGACGGGGTTGTTGCAGCAAGTTCACCTAATGTCAGTGTGAACCTTGTGGGCGTGAAGGGTAACGTCAACGTTAAGGCCGCTAGCTAACCTGTCATCGGCTTATTCATGCGGCTTTAAACGCTTCTAAACTCTCCTGGATAATAAATCCCGTTAATAACCTCGAAATTGTTGTATTAAGTGTGTTTGTTGAAGTTGCCCTTGTGAAACGACAGTGTACGTCCTGCAGGAAGCGGTGCTAAACTTAGCACGGAAGCTAACGCTAGCTGCGAGCTAACGCTAGCCGCGAGCTAACGCTAGCTACGAGCTAACGCTAGCTGCGAGCTAACGCTAGCTGCGAGCTAACGCTAGCTGCGAGCTAACGGCTCATCCAGCCACGCTTTGAAGGTCAGGAAGCCTGACAGCGCAGGTCTTCCTCGCTGCGCAGCGTTAGATTAGTTTATTTTATAGAACACACTTTGTATCTGTCGCTGGGATAAGTTTGAGCTGTTGTTTTTACATTTTTAACGCTTAACCAGACCCGTCTGTCGTTGAATCAGGTGTCCAAGGCTGTCCCGGCCGCCTGCGTTGGGGTCAACCACCTCCACACACACAGACCATGGCTGCAGAAGACAGGTGAGCTCAAAACAACATGACAGAAAGGTTATTCTCACACTATAGTTCAGCTCCTAAAGGTGACTTATGAAGGTCATTGAACATTACTATGTTTCCCGAGCTGTCTTTGTAATTACTGTCAAATTAACCGAATAGATGGATAAATTATTGACCCTGAAAACTCAGGCTTCCATGCAAAACACAGATGCATCCAGGAATAAATTATTTTTAAAAAGTGTTTAAAAGGTTGGAAAAATATATCTGGAATATCAATGTATAGAAGGTAAATTGCACTCTACTGGTTTACATGTTAATCTGAAATGAAGCTCATCAGTATTGTAAAAAAATGACTTTCCTGAAAAAGTTAAAAGAAATATAAAGGTACTGTCTGTAATAAAGATTTTAAATAACCTTTTGCATAGAAGAGACGCCGACTAAAATCACAGCTATGTAATATCTTTAACTTGCAATCGATAATGTTATGTTACCTTCTGTTTTAGCCTGTAAACTATTTATACCAAGCTAGAGGTGGATGACTAAAACAAATCTTAAATGTCATCTAGTTTCATATAAAGATGTGTTTTTATATATAGATGGATAGATCTGTTTTGCCTTAATTGATCTTTTTTTATTAAATTAATCTGGGATAATCAAGACTTTGACTAAATTATTATATCAGAAAGTGGTTATTATGGTGGCTAAGCAAGATGCTGTAACGTGCATGTTTGATCTTTAACAGGCACAGCCGAGGTGTCTTCAATCCTGGAGGAGAAGATCTTGGGAGCTGACACCTCTGCTGACCTGGAGGAGACAGGACGTGTGCTGTCCATTGGGGACGGTATCGCCAGAGTGTACGGGCTGAGGAACGTGCAGGCAGAGGAGATGGTGGAGTTTTCCTCTGGACTCAAGGTATGTATAAAACAATATGCAATAAAAAATGCTTTGTTTTCAGGCTAAATTCTAAATGTATTTACAGAAAAGCTTTCACACACACAGTGCAGTCATCTTGAATTGAAAGAACATTGTGAACATTTTCTTAAACTGAAATGTGCAATGCCCCAACATAATCATTTTACATTACACACACATGCACACACACACACACCACTCTGCTAACACGTTTAACATTTTACCCTCCAGGGCATGTCTCTGAATTTGGAGCCCGACAACGTTGGTGTTGTGGTGTTCGGTAACGACAAGCTGATCAAGGAGGGCGACATCGTGAAGAGGACCGGTGCCATCGTGGACGTCCCCGTTGGTTTGGAGCTGCTCGGCCGCGTGGTGGACGCTCTGGGAAATGCCATCGACGGAAAGGTCACTTGAGCCGCTATAGCTTATGTTGAAGTAGAAAATCTAATTACTTCAGATTAAACTCCTGATATCTTTCAAAGAAAGACCAAATCTTCACTTTTTTGTTGAGTAGATGATGTGCAACTGTCTTATATAATATATCTCCTTTACTTAACCAGGTAAAAGCCTCATTGAGATTTATATTATTATTATTATTATTATTATTGACCTTAAAACCAATAATGCATACAATTCCAATTACTTAAAAAAAAATGTTTAAAAAGAAATCAGTAACATTGTTGCTTGTTTACATGAAATGGCTTTTAGCTCACTTTTAAGCATCTTATGTATCTATTTTTATTTTCTAAATAAATGCATTTGTTTTATTTTCTCAGGGTCCCCTGGGCTCCAGTACCCGTAGGCGTGTGGGTCTGAAGGCCCCTGGTATCATCCCCCGTATCTCTGTGAGGGAGCCCATGCAGACTGGGATCAAGGCTGTGGACAGCCTGGTGCCCATTGGCAGAGGCCAGCGTGAGCTGATCATCGGTGACAGGCAGACCGGGTAAATACTTAGACCTACAGTTCTACCAATATTATAATATATCCTCTGGATTAATGGAGTTTAGGCTCGGTTGTGATGTAAGTTTGCTTTCTAAATCTGTCTCCATTCTCCAGTAAAACCGCCATTGCTGTCGACACAATCATCAACCAGAAGCGCTTCAACGAAGGAACTGACGAGAAGAAGAAGCTGTACTGCATCTACGTCGCCATCGGCCAGAAGAGGTCCACCGTGGCTCAGCTGGTGAAGAGGCTGACTGACGCCGACGCCATGAAGTACACCATCGTGGTGTCTGCCACCGCCTCTGACGCCGCTCCGCTGCAGTACCTGGCTCCATACTCCGGCTGCTCCATGGGAGAGTACTTCAGAGACAACGGCAAACACGCCCTGATCATCTACGACGATCTGTCCAAGCAGGTGAGGACCGTAACACTGTCAGAGCTTGAAATTACAGCTTTCAATAAATGTTTATGATTTGATTTGTTATCTCTCGACGCAGTATTCCCAAGTACAACAAAGGTAAACTTTCCTTTCCTCTTCAGGCTGTTGCCTACCGTCAGATGTCCCTGCTGCTGCGTCGCCCCCCCGGTCGTGAGGCTTACCCTGGCGACGTGTTCTACCTGCACTCCCGTCTCCTGGAGAGAGCCGCCAAGATGAACGACAACTTCGGCGGCGGCTCCCTCACTGCCCTGCCCGTCATTGAGACCCAGGCCGGCGACGTGTCTGCCTACATCCCCACCAACGTCATCTCCATCACAGACGGACAGGTTTGTCCAAAACCTTCAATCCTGCACATGTATATGAAACATCTACATTACTGTTGTATCGTAATATCTTCAAATGTTTGCTGTAGATCTTCTTGGAGACTGAGCTGTTCTACAAAGGAATCCGCCCAGCGATCAACGTGGGTCTGTCTGTGTCCAGAGTAGGCTCTGCTGCCCAGACCAAAGCCATGAAGCAGGTAACATCTGGTTTTATGTTTTAATTCAGACATCACCTGGACATTTCAGCTCCATTTCCTGTTTTGGTTTCACACTTTTTATAAAAACTGTTCCTGCATGTCATTAAATGGATGCTGTCATCTCCTGCATTATAAAGCGTCTTATTTCTCGCTGTAGGTGGCCGGTACCATGAAGCTGGAGCTGGCTCAGTACCGTGAGGTGGCTGCTTTCGCCCAGTTCGGCTCGGACCTCGACGCTGCCACACAGCAGCTCCTCAACAGGGGGGTCAGGCTCACTGAATTGCTGAAGCAGGGACAGTACTGTGAGTGATGAGTCTTTTTATTTATTTTTAATTTGAAATGCTTTTAGAAAGTGTTAAAGAAATGCAATGCTGGTGTATGTTTCTCCTCAGCTCCCATGGCCATTGAAGAGCAGGTCACAGTCATCTACGCTGGTGTCAGAGGATACTTGGACAAAATGGAGCCCAGCAAGATCACGAAGTTCGAGAAGGCTTTCCTGCAGCACATCCTCAGCCAGCACCAGGAGCTGCTCACCGCAATCAAGTGAGTCTCATTTCTCAGCCACAATATGTTCTAACAATGTTTTTTACGTGAATTTAACTTGACTTTCTTCTGTTTCAGGACTGACGGTATGATCTCAGAGGCATCAGACGCCAAACTGAAGCAGGTGGTGCTGACCTTCCTGTCCAGTTTTGAGTAATGATCGCGCTTCTCTCGATCTTCAGTGCGCTACCGTCTGTGTCCCCACTACGCTTATATATGTGAACACACTGAAGGCCAAAACCTCCATGTACAGATTTCTCCAAATAAAATTTTACAAACCTACCGAGGTGTAAAATTCTTCTGATTGTTCGCTTGACGACAGTGAGTTTAGTGTTTGTTTTAGGTCAGTGGCAGAAGAGTAATAAGAACACACAGGACTTTTATTTCAAACAAATCGGATGTGTTTTTGAATTTTATGTCTTTTCAGTGTAAAACAAAACATAAAGGTAACATGCATAACAATCCTCATCCCATAGTCTTGAGTTCTGTCTCCTGTAACGAGTGTTTCATGAGAGCATTATATTTAAGAGGACACATGTTCAGACTGGTTGTTTGTCTCCTCACTGTTCTCAGAGGATGGCAGGACTGTAAAGCCCTCGACTGAGGCTGAAATGATTGTTACTCTGGTAATAAATTCAGTGACGCTGTCACATCAAATCCATCCTGTATCCTGTGTTATGTCTTGACGAGCTCCCGACCGCTGACTGAAGAGACCAATGTGAGATTCATTTCATATTTGTGTTTTAAGATCTTCCATAACTCAAGCACATTTATTTTACTTGGTACAGTTGAGGATGATGGAACATTTCTAAGTAAAGTTGCAACCAACATTACCTTCATTAACAAGCAGAATATTTTATATTTCGAGTGGAAAAAACTGTCCAAGATGAAAAATTGCTCGTTTTTTTTTTTGACCATTAGATATTACATTTACACTTTTATAAAACAAGCAGCATATCTTTACACAGCTGTAACCAGGTTGTTTTGAATCAAAAAAAAATCAACTGATTTTATATTAATCAAGTAATTGCTCAATGTCTAAGCATAACTTGACTTGTAAAGATATAATGTAGATAATGTAACATCGTGTGTATCATTCATGACCAGTAGGTGGCTGTAGATCCCACGAAGTCCTGAACTACTCGAGCTTAAACAATCAACAATACTTGGGTTTTTTTTTTTAAGAACAACACAACAGTGGTATGAAATGTTTAGTTTTTTTAAGGACTTATCTATTTTCCCAGTGTGCATGGATCCATCCATCCATGACAGCATATAAACAGGAGGATGTAGCAAAGCTATTTAATCATATTCCCTCACTTTCTCCCTACTTTATCTCACATTATGTAGAAATTACATTATTTAAATTGATCACATTTTTAAAAGTGACAAACTGCAGGATCCCACACACTGAATCCTCTTGTCTCACCAGCTGTTCATCAACATGAGTCTTTGTCTTGTTTGGTGCTGTTCATCATAGATAGTGAGGTGATATGAGTCATTATCTTAAGAGAAGGGGCTGAAAGTTCTGCGAGGAAAAGAGAATGTGATGTTTCAGTGTCTGCTGCTGCTGCTCACTTATGAGTCGCTTGTTTCTCCAGTGGCGTCAGTGTCTGGCCAGATAAAGTCAGACATGTGACACGTGAGTGAATAGAGCTGCTTTCAATAAAGTGCACTGTGCAGGTCGACAACAAGAGCGAGCTCTGTGCAGCGGCAGACGACACGAGACGCTCTGCACAGCAGCATGAAATTAAATCAACATCCATTAAATAATGATGAAGCAATAGTCTTCAACTCCCTGTTAGTGATGCATAGCAGAACATCCACTAACGCAGGGGCCCAACCACCGGCCCGCGGACCAGCACCGGCCCGTGGATCACTTGGTACCAGGCCGCACAGAAAGAATTAAACTTACATTTTTTTGTGTTGCTGATATTTATTGTAGACATTTTTATGTATCATATTATATATATATATTACAATCTAATGATAATATAAATAAAGTGCATAATATAAAATTGAATAAATACATTTACATTATATATGTAATAATTAAATTATACGTTTTGCACTTAAAAGGTTGGAGAGCGCTGCCCTCATGCATAAAAATAATAATGTGTTCTTTTAATTTGAAATAGAGACGCATAGAAATCAATTTCAGAAAACTTCTCTTCATATTAACTGTATTTATTGATGATGATATTATATATATAATATATATATTTCTCTAGTTTACTACATATTTTATACTTTCAGGTATAGTCTTCTCTCATTGGTTGGCTGGGGCCAGCTCCTATTGGCCCCTTGTTGGCACTTAGGCCACGCCTCTCAGCGCTTCTCTGCTCCAATCAGATCTTCAGCCTTTCAGGAAGTGGTGTACTCTTCCTCTTCAGTTTACACATGTTGTTCTTATTTCAC
>CALSBV010010385.1:0-24288 GCA_943590825.1 Bovichtus diacanthus
ATGAAACTGTGTGTGATATGGGATCTGAGTAGTTTCAATTATTGAATCGTGTCAGTTTGAGCTCTGCGGCTGATTCCGATGCACTTTCTTCTCTGTCACAGCGGCCTACATGTATGCTGTGACAGTGGTTTCAGTGTGTGTGTGTGTGTGTGTGTGTGTGTGTGTGTGTGTAAAAGGGTACTAATGAGGACGCAGTCGAAGCTGTGACTGGTATATGGGGCAGATCCAAGCCTTGGTTGAGGAACTGATCTTTTCTTTTATCTTATGCTGCAGCTCACTCTGATAATCCACAAACGCATCAAAGATCAAAGCCATGATGTTCTGTAGTGCATTTTAAATCAGGGTTTAAGAAACAGGCTCCCCCACCATGGTGTAGTTTGTCAAGCAGAACTATTAAATGGGCGATTGTTGACAATGGAGAGAGGGACAAAGGCTGTTGGATTTCCTATATTCTTATTAAAATGATTTACTTGAATGAAAATATGTTAAGCTTTCTTTCACAGCACATTTGGGTTAGGATAGTTGTATAGTAGAAGAGTTCTGTGCTACTTATCTTATGGTACTCATCTGCATGCTACAATCCTGTATTGGGCCTCAAGTCTTCTACAATGCTCTGGAGAACCTGCTGGGAAGCTTGGGAAAACACTTTTTTAAAAATATAAACTCCACTTGAAAAACAGTGAAAACATTGCAGACTCGAAATAAAATGCTTTTGAACTCAAATTCATAATTTCAATGAGGTTGCTTTACCTCGGGCAAATATATAATCAGCTTAATATTTGACATGGTAGCAGAGTTATTATAGTTTGATGTTTTTATTTTTTATTTATTATAAATATAATATATATATTATATATATATATATATATATTTGTTTATTATTATTAGGATTCATAGTAGTTTAAGCTTTATTTTTATTTTGAGGAAGTTTTAGTTTATCAAGTATTATGAGAAAAACCTTGATTTATAGTAGCTAGGATGGTAGGATGAAAGTATGCATGACAAATAGGAATATGTTTGTTTTTTACGGCAGTCGATACCTGCCATGTTGCATTGCCTCCACCTTCTGGAACTAGTTACAGTGTCATCACAGTGTCATCAACAAGTCTCTAACTATACTTAGAGATGGGAGGTTTAGTCCGTCAGGTAGGCCTGATTGCTGCTACACATTCTTGACCATTCATATGTTGCTGCAAAGAACTATCTGATTAAATTAGGTGTTAAAAGGAGTCTGAGAACCTCTGTTTGCACATTTCAGTCCAAAGATTATTTATTGCTGCTTCCCTCCTGTGCACAGCCAATACTTGAATACATTGCATTTTCCAGATTCTATTTAAACCATTTAAAATAGATACAGAATGAAATAGATATTATAAATATATTGAGAATAAATTGGAGCTGTCGATTTATTGGTCAATCGGAGGAGAAATGAACAAAGCCAGAACAGAATGTGTGTTTGCTACGATGATAATCAGATGAGGCCCAGCATAAGTGAACTAACCAGCAGGGGCATGTCTTCTGCAAAAATGTATTTTATTCAATCTCTGTGGTAATGTTTTGTTTTGTTCTTGTTCCACAAAGTTAAATATAATCTCCCTGATTTTGTTAAAGCATGCCAAAAATTCCCAAATTCCCTCCCAGCTCACTGTTGATGTGTCGAAACTGACAAGTAAATTGTGTTGAGATTTAGAGCATCACAGTTTTAATGACTTGGAACATGATTTGGGGCTTCAGCGCCAAGATTGGAGACCTGGTCCGTTCAGCCATCGCACCAAAACTGTATTAATAACATTCTCAATAATTGTAATATGCACGCTTGCCTTAAGGTAATTTATGTTTTTACAGGTGGCAACATGCAGGCAGTAAAGACGGTTAACCGTCTTTATTGCCTCTAGATCTGTTTGGTTTTACTACTTGACGGCTTCATTTACCCAGTAAAAACGTAATCAAACATGCCTTAATGTGCTGCATAACATTTGAAAAAACTGTTGTTGAATCCATTTACTATTTACAGGCACAAACATGTATTCTTTAACTTATTAGCAACCAGTGTAGTGAGGATGAGGCTGTTTAGATTTAGTTAGCTGGAGATGAGAGATGGTTTTAAGATTAAAGTTAGAGCACAGGGAATTCGTGTAGCTTGGAAAAGCCAGCCATTTCTGTAATGTTGATCACATTTTACACACTATCAGGAGTTATCTTTACAGTGTTTGTCTCTCAAACACGTGTATACTGTAGATCCACAGCAGTGAACTTAACTTTAATTATCTTAGAAGTTCATTCCTAAAAATGAATAAATGTTTAGCTGGTCTGTGTGATTCATAGATTATCAATTTCCCCAGCATTCAGCAGTTGAGCAATCAGGCAGATAGGTTAGAGAGTCAGTTAAGCTTCTCTGCAAGGTAATTATATTCAGATAATCCAAACAACAAAAGCCATAATCCTGCTCAAATTCACTGCATTCTGTTGGTGTTGAACTGGCAGACCTGTTAACAAACTGCAACCAGAGAGATTATAAAACTGAGCTGTTTATTGGATCACAAAACACAAATTTACCCAGATTAATGTTATGCCATATGTCATAGTGATGACTGGATAGATGCCTTGCTTTCACAGGGATGTATTTATACTGTGTGTGTGTGTGTGTGTGTGTGTGTGTGTGTGTGTGAGAGAGAGTGTGAGTGTGAGTGAGAGTGTGAGTGAGAGAGTGAGAGTGTGTCGTTCTCTGTTAAATCTTTTGTTGATTTGATGTAACTGGTTGGATAATTGTTGTTCAAACATGAATCGTATCATCCTTCAAAGTCCACCTCACACGTTTTGGGACCTTTATTTGACTTGAGATCAAAACAGTTGTGACCGAAGGATGAGCTCGTAGTATTTTCTTTATTTTAATGTTATTTTATTGTGGTACAGTTTGTGTATTGCTACCATTCCTGTAGTTTAATGCTAAATATCAGTAAAGCATCATGTCTGTCAATAAGAGGTGTAACGGTGTGCACGGTTTGGTATGTACCTCAGTTTTGTGGTCACGGTTCGGTCCGATTATGATACAGCATGGAAAACAAAATAAATGCACATTATTTATTTTTCATATATTTTGAAAGATTGTTAACATTCGCTAAGACAACTAGCATGCTCCAGCTGATGAACAACAACTGGTGCATTGTCAAAACCTTACGGGTTAAAACTTGCGCTCTAGAATTTCTGTTCCACGTGGGCGAGTAGCAGACAGTTGACGGGTAATTGTTTGGCTCACAGGACGTACTGAACCGAACGTCCTGTACCGAATGGTTTGGGAGGAATACACCCGTACTGTCTATATCGTGTTTCTAAAACCTGTATATGCATTTCACAGCTTCTCAATTCCTGGTTCCACAAGCCACTCCTGCAAGAGACTTGGCTTTGTTCCTCCAAGGGCATCACCACGGAGCCTGGCTCACCCAAGGGCCCCAGCTAATGAGCCAACGCAGGGAAATTGATTTAGCCTCCACCTTCCTATCTACATACCCGTGCAATTCAAAGAAAAAGCAGGGTGAGTCCCAGGAGTCATGGCTCAGTAAAGCCCTCCAAAGTAATTTCCTTTCCTCTAACTAAAGAGCCAGATTAATTATAGACTAATAAAAACTAGGATCAGGTCTAATTAGTGAGCATATTGAATAGATGCAATCCTGTACTGTTAGAAAGGTACCTTAATGGCTGCAAAGATGCACCTGTGCTCCAAAGTAATTCCATGCGTTTTTCCTCTGGCTACTGTCATTTGTTTCTCCTGTATGACCTATAGAATAACATTTAACATGCAAAGACAATTTGCCTGAGGTAATATACTATAGGATCTAATTTGGTGATGTGCGAAAGCCATGTCACTAATCTTCATTAAAGGTTTTTATTTTAATTTTTTAAATGTGTGCGTCGAACTATCAGTATTAAAGTCAAAATATTTACAGCATAGCTTTTAAAATGTATTCAAACACTAACATAAAAGTGACTCAAACCTCACCTACGTCCCGTATTCTGAAAGTAGTCATATTCTAGTTTCCCTTCATTGTTAGTTTCCACATTCCTTTCAGTGCGGTGTAGATCACTGTCCACATGGTGGCACAATAGCATTACTCTTACTCAGGGGGGGCCGTCAGGTATTTTGGGAGCCATTTAAAAGATCACACGGGCCCCACAGGCCACACCAAGCCTGCACAATTGCTGTAACCACAACAACTCTCTTGTTGTCCAGTACAGAGCCTCTCGGGATGTTTACTTTTTTGCCAAAAACAAGAAAAGAAAATGAAACCGTTTTATTAGTACATTATAAATAAAATATTAATTAATTATAAAAAAAGGTTAATAATTCAACAATAATTTGCTCTTACTTGCTAAGCATTCATTTAAGAACAGAGTCGCTGCCTGAGGAAGTTACGATCTTGCACATTTTCAAGATAAATAAATAGGTTTAAGTTATTTTTTAACAGAGCTAGGTCAGGTGAAATTTTTTACGGTAATCAATAAAATGTCAAACAAGTTACATGATGTTGCAGCTGCAGGTCAAAGAGTCTTGCCACGCTAATGTCAGATGCGTCTGCACAACCATTGTGACACACACACGCACACACACACATGCACACACACATGCACACACAGACTACAGACAGTCATGGACCAGCTCCCAAGGTTATGCAGAGTTTGGGGAAATGAGCATGAAAGTTGCTTTCTAACAACACACAGACATACCGGGAACTATAAGTGGAGAGACACTCTGTCTGCTATTTTGTCATTTTGGAGTATTAATGGGAATCAAGGACAAGATATGAAAGGAAGTGAATCATATTAAGCGGCGCAAAATTCCAAAATTGCATTTGCAAATTTCAGCCAGTTTTTAGTAGCCATGTGTGAAGCAGGAGGCAGACAATATGATCACACTTAATAAGACAATCATTTCAGCAAAGTCCTATTAAAATCTCAAGTCATAATCACATTGCATTCCTCTGAATCTACCAATGCACTCCAAAAGCATATGAAATATTGATATCCTCTCTTTTTCACAGCTAGTGAAGTAAAACTCAATATACTGCTGCAGTTGATAACTATTCTTGCAGGTCCAAATCTGTTTGCACATACACTGCTGGTCTTTAAAATAATAATTAGATATAAATGTTAATATTTATCACAAAGTATTATCATGCACTTACCAAATGCGTTTATTTCACAGTTGTGTTTCATTGCTAGATTCATCCTATGTGTGTGTAAATAAGCAAAGCAATTGGCATTATTGTATGATGGATTTTACACATTCCCAAAGAATAAGTTGAGAAAGATGAAACGTATGAAACCTACAGTGAACGATGATGCTATTATTATCTAATTTAGTGATTATTATTATATATTTTTTATTTAGTAATTAATTGAACATGCTCTAGTGCTGTTAATATGTAAACTAACATGCTTTAGTTATATATTATATTATAGTTGCATACAATTTTTTTTTTTTATCAGGTTTATAATTCTGTTTGTTATTATAATTATGTTTTCATTCCTTTAAGGGTCATTGTAACTGCTAAAAATAATAGTGTAATAGTGTAATACTGTATATCGTGATATTTTCTGAGAAGGTTATTGTACCATGAAAATCTCAAACCTTTACAAACCTACTTACCACAAACCGTTACGTTCAGTATTGTCTTCCATGACCTTTGGGGAAAAACGTGCTTATTTGTTTTCTGGTGACAACATGGATACCATTTTTACTCGTATTTTAAATAGAAGGCTTTCGCCAGCAGCAGGTTTGTTAGCTTAGCGCAAAGACGGGAAGTGGTGGGGAAACATTTAGCCTGACTGTGTCCAAATGTAACAAAATGCACCTGTTAGCACCTCTAAAGCTCTGTAATTAACATTGTATGTCTTGTTTGTTTTGACGTTTTCCAGGTGGTTATGTGCCAGACTATTTCTTTCCTTTGAGCAGTTACCAGGCAACTAGCGGAAACACGAAGCTACTCGTCTCAGCCAATAAATAATCTGCACGTTACCCCCTGTAAAGCATCAAATTAAAATGTGGTTTGTGTGCTGATTAAACAAGCACAATATGTTAATCAGTTAAATTATCTATAGAGGTGTTGGATTTGTTTTCTTCTGACTGAGCCAGGCTGCTTGCACTCTTTGTGCTAAGCTAACTGGCTGCTGTCTGTGGCCTTATATTCAACAGACAGACAGAGGTTTTGATATCATCTAACTTTCCAAAATCTCAAACTGTTCCTTTTTCGGCCCTGCATTTTTTCAGTCTAATTAAACAGCTGTTATCTAAAAGCCACGATGAATGCACAGAATTAATTTACCACACAGTCGAGCTTCCAATCTAAATTATTCAACAGCCAATAGTGGAGCATAAAAAAACCCACACACTCGCATCTTTTCCCTCTGTGCATCTCGCTCTCCCTCACTCTTCTCTTTAACAACGCCTTTGGACACTTATTATTAAGCTCATGTACTTAAACCGGGGAATTGCTCCCCTGTAATCAAACACCATTCATCTGCCCCCGAGAGGAATTAGCTTGTTCTGTCCCTGACGATACCCTTTGTTAACACCAAATACCAGTTTGTATCGTATAACACAGTGCAGCACCTCCACACAGCTGCCCCATCAAGATCAAGCACATCATGTTATCGTGCAGTGCACATACAGTATGCAAGAACACTCATTTTACTAATCCTCCTTAAGTGTAATATCCCCCCGCCCATCCTTGCTTGCTGACAAAGAAAGGATAGTGGGTGGAATGAAGTGCTCCTCTATAACAATATATTGCTCTGTACAATGAGTTTTATCTCCCTCACCTCTCTTCTGTAATTATCCTCTTACCTCTTTCGATGCTTTGAAGAGAGAGAGAGGTTATGTTGGTTACGTCTGCAGTGCTGGAGCCTTGGAATTGTATTGTTGAATTGAGGGTATTAAAAGGTTATTAACATTTATCACTCAGTTCTATTAAATATGTGAGGATACATATTGGCTCATTCATGAGAACTGGACAATACATTTACTTTAGTACTGAGTCTTTAAATGTTAAGCTGCAGCAAGAAGCTCATACAAATTACTGTATGTCTATTGGACAATCCCCCTCCGAAGATGTGAGGCGCGTGATCCATTGCGAGGCACAGCTGGAAAGGTTTTGTGAGCCTGCATACTTTGTCTTTTAGTTTAGCTCCGTTGGTATAGCAGAAGCTTCCCATGAAAGCAGGGAAGCAGTTTTATGTGCGTTTGACATGTGTTCTGGTAGAGATAAAATATAGTCGTGTGTCTTGGCACATAACCAATGTAATAATTCTCATTTTAACTGCATTCTGCAAGGTCACCACAAGCTTTTCTCACCTGCAGGATGTTCAACCTTTTTCAGCAGATAGTCGCTAATTTTGTCTCTGCTGTTTGGTGCTGGGCAAGTAGCTGTTGGAAAATGAAAACGGCTTAAAAGCGGTGTTGTTAAGTTTGTGTGGCCTCGTTTACATAACGAGTTGTAATTTGATTTAATGTCATCCTCTGAAAAATCCATAAATGCAACTTTAGATATACTGTCTTCCATCAGAAACAGCACAACATCATCACACAGGACTAATGCATTTATCAAATGTATAGTATACATGGGTATAGAGGAATTACCTTTTTAGCAGTCTTGTGTTCGGAAAAGCCTAAAAAAAGAAGTGGCTCTCTGTGCTCCTATTGGTCAACATCACAGAACACGCTAGTATTTCTGTTGGGGCGTCGTTAGGCTTCGACCACTATGATAAACTACACGGGATAAAATGACCATTTTCGCTCACGATGCCTTGCGTCTGTTGGGTCAGGCTTTTATTGGGCTGATGTCAAACTGGCAGTAGATACCGATCTATAGGATGGGCTCGGGACACCTCTAGCTCGCATCGTACACGTAGGAGACCCTTCAACAAGCCTCTCGTTTTTTTTTTCTTTTCATCATCAGCTGTACCGCATTAACACTAATTACCCTTGGTGATTTCTAATTTGGGTAATTTATACTTTAAACTGACATTTTGGGAAATCAGCATGGCAGATGGTAGAAGATAGATATTTTAGTGCTCATGCACTTAGACTTTGAAGTATTCTTTTATTCTAACCAAGCAGATGTTGATGTGCTCGTCAAGTCTTTTCCGTGAAGCATCCGTCACACACCAAGCAGCTGGGTCAAACTGACCTGTGTTTAATGGTCAGGTTGGCTGTAACATGTCTGTCCTGACAAAGATAACAGCCCAGGAGGAGGCTTCTTGAGGGTGTCATGCTGGAAAAATTATATTTAAGAGAAAGCGGGAGAGAGAGCGGGCTTATTATTATTATTATTATTATTGTTATTATTATTATAGGGCCATAGTCTTTACCATCAGATCTGACTCCGCTAACTTGTGATCCTGCATGAAGAAAGGGTGCACCTGTCAGTCTGACTTCACAGCCAGCTTGCAATGACACAATTTTGCATAAAAACCTCTTCAGAGAAACGTGTAACTACTAAAATGCTTAGGTTTGAGTGTTTCATTTCTTCTTGATAGAATCGTATTCACGACACACAACCCTCCTGAGACGCTCCATCCACCATTCACACAGATCTCTACGGACTAATTTGCTCTCTGTGTTCTGGAGTTGTAGGCAGTAGCTAAGCAATTACAACTGTTCTGCACAATCAGGCTGAAGCTTCTCAGTTCAGAGATTTACAATATCTTAATACTTGTACGTTTATTCAACTTTTACATATTTGGGGGGAAAAAAAAATTTGAATTGATTTAATTTGACATAAAAGAAATATAATTTTATCATTAGCTCTAGCCATACAAGTGAAGCAGTGCATTTTCTAATGGTTCGTATGTTAAAGGTCACATTGCAATTCTCAACAAACCGAATATTGAAACGGTTTCATAACTTTGGGTCAAATCACTCCAATTACTCTTAATGTTGCAGCCTACAATATACAGCAACACATGCTGCAGCATGTGACGTAGCATTTTCAGTCAGTACTTTTAACATGGCACATTGTTTCTTGACATCGTCTCTAATTAGCTCTGCTGAGAAATCTTCCCTTAGCTCACTTTATTAACATGAATTTATTGTTAACAACTAAGACTACGTTGCTAATACCCTACATGTCCTGTGGGTTTTGAACAATAGTTGCACATCTAAGCCAGTCTGATGTACTCTTGGATTTACTGGCTTTGATAAATACCTCCACAAAAACACTTTAATAGTAAATTTCTCAATGACGCCTAAAAATATTAATAAAATGATGATGGTGAATACATATGCTGTAGTTTTACCAGCTAAAAGAGCTTACAAGAGCATTAAGGTACATTACATAATCAAACAATCTATTTCAACCAGTGAGACATAGACTGATTTGTTCTTTTTTAGTAAAAAATTAGCTGTGAAAGACTTATACATTTTAGTTGTTTCCTATTCCTGTGTTCAACTACTGCACTGTACTGCAAAAACATCTGCTGTTTAAGGGCACAATAGTAAAAAGTATTTCCCAAACTGAGGGTATGCGATGTGCATGTTTTGATCTTTATTGTTCTGTGGCAGTAATGCTGCAGGCAGGTGACTTTCATCTCCGCGTAGAGTTTTTAAACCCTGAGCTAATCCACAGATTAGAGCTGCCATGCTTTACTTTTTAATCACAATGATTTGTTTGTGCTTTTTTAATTCTTGGAAGAATTTAAAGGCGTGCGTTAATACATCCTTATTAGGCTAATTTGACATGCATTTAAAAAGATGAAGTGTTCTTATAACTCTGCTGGACAAGGATTATGATATTGTGTGTGTGTGTGTGTGTGTGTGTGTGTGTTGTGTGATTGCTCCAGTCTCCATGCCTGCTGTTGTAACTACCTGTCATTATGTTGCTGCTGGACCTTTCCCCACCACCTGCTAATGGTTCAGGTCACTCCATCACTATTTATATCCCATGGACTCAGCCCTTCCCTCCTGCTGTTATCCCCTTATAGCACGGAGCTTTTCAGCATGGAGAGAGAGATGACGGTGGTTCGGAAGGGGGAGGGTGGTATGTAGTTTTAGGGGAGATTCTCATTATAGTGTCTTGCCTGTCCTCAAAATAGAACATCTCTAGAGAGCATACAATCACACAGGCAGACTCTCGTAGAGTGTAGCCCCTTTTTTATGTGATCATAGGGGATGGGATTAGCAAGGGAAATCTGACTATTTTACTGGTCTCTGACTCATTCTGAAAGATTCCTTTTATTTATTTTTACATCACAGCAGAGGCATCCTCCGTTCTGTCTGAATCCCTCCACACACATTTTGTTCTGGTTGAGTGTGCAAGTAATTTTTTTTGTCACCCACAAAGCAAGGGAAGATAATCCATTTGAATAATTAAAGCAGAAAGAGGAACCAAATATATTTCATAACCGAAAGAGCTTACATCTGACCCTCGTACTGTGATACGTTTGAGAATATATCGATAGCAGGGACAAAAAACGTGTTCCGTTGTACAACAAGAAGAAAGCAAACCTCTGTGAAGAAGCTGACAGTTTTATGTGTTTGTGTTGATGTTTGTGGGTACAGTACAGTACATGTCTGTGAGCGCCTGAGCCTCAGTGGATAAGAATGCCTGGCTGAGTGAGTGAGCAAGCGAGCGAGCAAGCAAGTGAGCGAGTGTACAAGTAGAGCAGGATCAGGAAGGAGAGAGAAGGAGAGCAGAGAAGGAGGCAGAAGAAACACAGAGAGAGCGAGAGGGTTTTATGCAGCGGCAGGAGCAAGTCGCGATTCCCAAGGAAAGGGGAGGTGCATTCTTCCATCTTCTCAAAGGGTATTTAAACTGGCTTTAGATCGGCTTCAGTCTCACGGTGGATTCCCCCGCTTGTGGAGTACGGCTCTCTCCTCTAATGTAACACAGGACTTTGTTGTGAAGCGAGAGGGGCGCACAGGTAGGAGGGAGAGGGACACTTGCTCCTACTTCCTTTGTACCCAACCTGCTTGACAGATGGCACTGGCAGAATGATCTTTGACTCTCACCCAGCGACCAGGTAACGTATGTCAGCTGCTCTCAAAAGCTTTTATATAAAAAAACAACAGAAAACTGCATGCCCATACATTCATTCTGCTGCACTGTGATGCCTTGAATGTGCTTGAATGAATGTGGCAGCTCAATGTGCATGCAAGTATGCCTGCAATTGGAGTTCACAGAGTGCCAAAAAGGATGAGAGGACAGGAAGTACTGTGTCTCAATCACCACCTCATCAGCACCTAGTCAGAGTGGAGTTCTTTAACATGGCTTAGTTGCTGGGACTGTTTATCAACTGTGTTTATCAGTGGTGTTTTTATCTTCCTGCGATGGAGGTGTTATATGACTGACCTTCATATGCTGTATGCCAGAGTAACCTGAGGTCCAGGATGAAGGGTGGTCATGGCAAGCTGAAAGGCAGCGCCCTGCTGCCAGCACTTTTTTCATCTGAGTCTGCATCTTATATATATATATATATATATATATATATATATATATATACACACATACAGTCTATGGTCTGCACCCACCTGCACTTTTCTTTTTTATCAGCCAACCCCGTAAATACAACCGATGTTGCTTTTCTCTTTGCGGCGACTGGCTCTATCACAAATCATGGTGGCACATGTTGCAACAGAAGCAGGTGCTGTGTTGGAAATAATTAGACCCCGATATGTGGCGTTCAGTGTTGCTGCTTATGGAGTTGTAGTGTAAAACTTAGAGTTTGGGATTTGTGTGGTTCTTGTTGAAAAAAGGCAAATAGTGTGGTCTCCTTTCAGAGTTACTGCACTAGTATCTAATAGTTGTATTGTAAAGCACTTTTTCAAGCTTTCAAGATGCAGAAAGCTGTGAAGAAACCATTTCTGAACTGTGGAATCGTAATACATGTTTAAATAATTGAGATAACCGATATAACAAATTTACCGAGCAAATGCGTAATGCGTAAATGCATAAGAGCAATTGTCGTTGTACAATTTAGAAATGACTTAAAAACCTAACTTCAGACAAGTACATATAGCCAGTGATATTTAGATTTTGTTCTCCTTGTGTACTGTTTCTAACTCAGGATTAACATCAGATGACTTGTTGGCCATTCGCCAGCCTTTCTTTTAAAACCCATGCTCTCAACACAATGTGCTAGCTTCTCTCAAGCAGCCAACACTGTTGGAAATGTATTGTTTAATTTCCTTAGAAAAATAGATAACAGTCTCTGTGATATCTAGTGAAAACCTGACATTTTTGAATGTAGGGAAGTTTGCATCAGAAACAATAGCTGAGTGACCGAGCTTTCTCTGTGTAATAATTCACTCTCCTCCCCTCTCAATGGACCTCTCTAACACACACACACACACACACTCTGTCTCTTGTCCTCTAACGTCTGCGAGAGGTTGATGTCTCAGACGAATCCTCCATAAAAATTTATAGCCTAGGCTTTTTACAGCACAAACCTACAACGTAAATATGGCCACCCACGTTGGAAATATATTTTACTGTTGTTACCAACCTTTTGATACAATAAATTAAGGTATGGAACACTTTCTTTATGCATTTGAAGCTGCACATGTTGATGTTGTATTTTCCTTTTATGGTGGATTATTGAATTCCTATAAACAGATATTCTCACAATGGCACAATGAGACTTCACTTAAGTTCACACTGGGGTTCAGTTATCATCACGATACTATGTGTCCATCAACAACTGTATAGGATCCTGACAATAATTACCCACCTGCACACTCACTGCCACACGTAGAGTGTCAGCTAGATGCAAAAAGTGGAAATCTATAAATGCAATCTAGTTCAGACTCGTTAGCAAAGCGTTCATTCAACGACTCGTTCCAAATGTGAAAAACAAACACTACCAAGGGGATCATATGCCCTATGACCGTATTAAACCAGCTATGAAAAAGGAACTTGTTCTTTTTATACGTGTATTTTAAAGAACAAATCATTCGGCAAAAGCAGGGACAAATCATTTGTGTGATCAAAAAGGTCAAGGTCTCAAAATTCATGACTCAATAATATGCCAAAAAGGTGTTACTTGAAATGAATTACATATCTCTGATTTGAATTTAAATATATATATATATATATATATATGTCTGTCCTCCAAAGGATTTTTCCTTTCTAGATTGACTTTGAATGTTTAACAAAAGCCAAATAGTACATAGTAAGGCCAAGAAAACAAATAGTCTAATCCTGCGTTTCCACTTCTCTAAAACACACAAGATAAAATTAGAGCCCATGAGTCATATGCAGTCCATTCATACAGCACGGAGACGCGTATTAGAATACTATACTTTGAGCTAATTAAATATTTAGCAGACATGGCAGCGCAGATGTCAGGCACTATTCAATCACGTCACATGTAAGACTGCTCTGTGGTTAATGCAATAGAAGAAGATAACAATTTAACTTTGCAGAATCTTCTATCCAGACAGCTACCAGACAAAACTAGACATCAACTATTTAAATATTTTATCATGACGGAGTTGTGGTTTTGATGTTTTGCACAGCATATTATAATGTACACATAAGATCAACAATTCTTAAGTTGATCTTAACAATATGTAACTTCTCCTTTTGTAAAGCGGTACAGACACATACTTTGTCGCTGTTTAATGTGTTTTATTTTTAGCGTTCATTGATCCCGCTTCAAAGTGAAGGTTGATGTTGGATTCCCAGGGTGACTCTCCTGTCGCTATGTCTCCTATAGTGTTCATACTGAAACGCACACCGTTAGCTACAGTAGACTATATATTAAAGATGCTGTGGCTTCCTGTCTCCCAGACAAAGTGACAAAGCAGGTGATTTGTAGTCCCTTCAGTACTGTACTTTAACAAATCTCCATCTCAATTGCGAGGTCAGTGAGAAAAATGAATGTACTGTATGAAGTTTGAGGGCAAGCAGAGGTTTGAAGGCCTACTTTAAAGTGCGAGTGAGACCTTTTGCTCTGGAAGAAGTATTATTTGTCTGAACCTAACTAGAGAGAGAGAGAACCCTTACGGTTTTACATTGGTATTCTCTTTCCAATTAGCATTTTATTACACTTTTCTAAATTGAATCCATGTCTTCCATGGAGTCACAAACGTTTTATTTTGTATTTCCTACAAATAAAATCTTCCTCTCGCCCTTTTTAAAAAAAAAAAAAAAAAAGCAAAATTAGAAATAAATGAGGGATTCAAATGCACACAACGTGCATTGCATTGCTGTAAGTCAATGTTTTATTCACTCCTAAGTGCTCTATGTTGAAGTCACGTCTGCATGTGTTGCACATTATCTTTTCATACCGCTGCTCTATGCTATTACACAATATTTACATTGTGTGTCCACCAGGTTTGACTCTGTGAGGTTCTCTAGTATTTCTGTTTTATCTCAGAGGTTATTTGATGTTAGCATTTTCTATTCTTGCCACTAAATGATTTTCTCTGTTGGCCCACTCAATCTTGACACCATTTGCCATCTGGAGAACATACATTTTCTCCTTTCTGTGTGATACTTTCCTGTATGAATGTTTGTGTTAAGTTGGGTCAGACTTTGTGATTTACATAGTGTAAATGCTTAGCTCTCAAAACTATCCCTTCACATTAAGTGTGATAGTGTCAATTATATAAATCCCTCACTCGATTGGCCTGTGTTTAAATTGTATCCCATGGTAATCCCTTTCTCTGACTAATCACCTGCCTGCTCCCTAACAAAATTCAAACACTTAGCATAGTTGGCATTTTGGACTGGTATTAACAGGTGCTACCATAAACCAGTATAAACCAGATTGACTGTAGTTGTGGGGAGACATGCTGAGTTGTATTCAGTCCTCCATTTCATCAGTACCAGCTCTTTCCCCATTATGGTTACAAACTGACTTACTTTAATACTAATTGAAGATTCAGTGCGTCTCTCTTTAGTGTTTGTCTGGAATGTGTGTTGGTGTGTAATTTCATATGGTGTGAATTAAGAGGCAATTGAATATTATGAGTTACTTGAATGTTTCCGTTCTCACTAAAGGTGTTTTTCTTGACTATTTGATTAATATATTAGTATAAAAAGGCATTTTGATCAGGCATCATTTATAGTATATAAAAAGTTAACGTTCTTTTGAAATGAAAATGAACAAAGGCTTGCAGTTGTCTTTATTCTGTGTTTTAATCTGATAAAGACTTTTGTGACAGTAGCTTTTCTTGCAGCACTGTAGCAAAGTGTAGCCCAAGTAGTTGCAGCTTTCAGCTTAATCCCTCACGGTAGTTGGTGAAGATAGAAGATTCCTTAACACTAATGAAAGAGAAAGTTATATTTCCACGTTTCAGATCAGTTCTGATTGAGGAATTAAAAACACTCCCTGCTTTATAATCCATTTGCATGCAAGTTGAAAAATTCTGCTGCCCAGTGGATGGATTCTACTTAGAAAACATACTTTTTGCATGAGTGAGATGGCAGGGCAGATGTTGAATTACTAAGAATGTAACCTTGTCAAAGACAACCACAACCACAGGAAATTGTATTTGTTCTTCCTGTTTACAACTCCTAAAGTGAGTTGATTTTGTGGTTGCGCTGGTTATCAGTGTTCCGGGTATTAGAAAACATATTAGTTCAGTCCTGCTGCTCTGTATTCTTGAGTTTCTCATCTAGTTGAACAGAAATGATAACATCCAAATATCATTAAGTTAATAATGCAAGGGAACCGCTTACCTTACCTCTGGGAAATTAACGAGCAACTAGCAAGCAAAACTGACTTATATGTCACACAAGACAGCGGATGAGACGGAAAACAAAAACCAGAGGGTTGGCACAGCACCTGCTATAATTAGCAGCTGTCATCACAATGCTTGTATGAGAGGAGAACATTTTTATAATTTAGCTTACTGCAAGGGGTGGTTGCCTCCCAGAGCTGTCTTGGAGCCCATTTAACAACAGTAATTTGCAAGTATATCGTACATCAGATTGAACCTGGTGGCAGAGTCATTTTTCACAAACGACTTCCTCTCTGTGTGCGTTTACCATAATTAAAACAAAATTAAACCATTTACCACTTTGCAGATGACCTTTCTGAGACATGCTGCACAATAAGGCCGGGGAGCAGTACAGTTGGGCCCTTAAACAACAGTGTCAGTGGTGGAGTCGACATTTTGCACGCTGAAGGCTGGATTTGGAGGCTCTCTCCTCTGAAAGTAGAATCAACATAACTAATGTCGGGCTAGTGTTACACATCATGTGTCTGTTGTGGCAGGAAGGCAGTTTGCAGACTTGACGCATCTGTGTGCAATACATTCTTTCAACAAAAAGCTTTTTCTATTTATAGTCTTTACGTCTTAGCCATCTAGACAGCTTTGTTTCGTCTTAAATATGTTGTGTATCAGATGCACCATCACTTCAGGAGAGGCAGCTGCCTGGGCTTCTGTGTGTCTGTGAATACCATTGGAAACCTTCCTATTGCTGCTAGAAACATTGTTTTCTTTGTCCAGTTCGACCGACCTGTCTTCTGCTTTTCTTTGTATTGATTTGGCTAGAAGGATCTTTTATTGTCGTCTTTGTCTTGGCAAATCTTTGATGACCCTCCAGACTGTTATCTCTTGCTGCTTCTCTATTATGGATTCTAGTGGTTTGAGCTTACCATATCAATAATTGGTTTGAGCCCTTATTGTGAAAAGTTTAAGTTTAGCTGTTGCAGTCGGCTATGCAGGGGTAAAGAATATTAAACAACACAGGTGTAATTAATTAAAATAGCTCTGTCTTTGCCACGTTTCACCTTATCACACGTTCCTTGGCCAAAACCCGAGCTTGCATTTCCTAATTTGTAACTACAGTAGTAAACAGTGCCAGATGAAACCATCGATTCTGAATTGCATTCATTGTAAATAGGGCAATATTTGTTTCATCGCAAACAAACTTGCATCATGTGTTTAAGAAAGAAAAAAAAAAACGAGAGATAATGACATCATGTCGCAGATATCCGCTCACATGTATCACAGCTTTTCGGAATTAATGAGAGAGACACAAAAATAAAGCTGAATGCTGAAAGCACTGTGGTAGACAGTAAAGCCATATGCAAGATGAGATAATGTGTGAAGACTCGGGTGTGAGGATGTTTGAGAGCAGAAAAGAAACGCAAATGCAGCACACAGACCGAGTCAGAGGGGACTTAAAGGAGCTTTCACTGAGTTTGGCGGCACCTCCATTCACACCAGTTACCTGCAAGACAGTCCAGACTACAAGCAGGCCGGAGACACCAACATGGCTAACAGGCCCAAGGCTGTCACGTATATCACAGATTTAATGAAATGGGCCCCAGAACTGCATTGTTCGCTACATGGAGCAATGACACTGTTCATTAAAATTATCCTTCTTTGGTACACTTGGCTGGCAGGAAAGAAATGAATGTGTTCAAAACTCCTACATCTCATATCTCAGCTACAACAGAAATGGATTATGCTGACTGATTGTATAAAATTAAGTTCGTACAGCAGGCTGTTATGTCAAAGTAGGGGAAGTCTCCTTTTATGTGGAACCTGCCAGAATACTTGAGTGGATGGAGTTCCCCATTTCATTTTCTTTGGTAGGAAAGGGAGAGGATTCTTTCTTCTCTTTTAGTCATTTAAAGGAACTGTGATCTCTTTAATAACTGCTTCTCTACACGATCATGGATATCACACACTGAAACTAATGACACACAAGTTGAAATGGGAGTGGGCTTGATGTTTTTCTCTAGTAGTTCCTAATGTCAGTCATATTCTGAAGAACAAGAGCCCCTTCTGACACAATGCAATTTTTGCCACTGTGTTTTGTTTTAAACTGCACTACATATTAATACTTTTCACTATTGGGATCCATTGTAACTGCCATTATTCCTTACTGGCTACAGCTTTGGCTCGCCACAAATGAGCAAACAATAAGCCCATTTACAGCTGCCCATTTGCAATGTGATTCCTCGATAATTGGAGCTCACCCTTTTTTTTTACATTTTTTATTTATTTTTATTAAATGGAAACCACCAACCCGGTCTGTCACACAACAGGCACTGTCCCCGATCTCTACGCGACATCCCTCATCTCATCCACCCCTGGCACCTTGCCGCCAAGGAGCTTTTTGACTACCTCAAAGACTTCCACCAGATACATGGATAAGTCAAACTCTGCCTCCTCAACAGAGGACGTGTTGGTGAGGTCCAAGAGTTCCTCAAAGTGATCAAACTCCTAATTAACATCTGGTTACAGCAATCCAGGCAGCTCTTTTTGAAACCGCTGTTTGTTCAACAGTCGCTGTCAGAACCCGAGTTAACAACAGTACGGTAGAGTGAACAACATCGAGCCCTGATGGCAGATTTATGTGCAGAGAAACTATGTCTAATGGTGCTGATCCTGAGTGGAGCTTGGAGATGTCACTTAAGGTAGCTTTTTAATTAATGCTCCTTGTGTTAGCTTAGATAATAATTGTCTCACTCTAACATTTGACCAATTCCTTATTCTGTTTTTCTGAGTCTGATTTGTACCTCAGACGCACTGGAGCAAATATACTCAAAATGTTTGTTGCAAAATGTTAAATCATGAGCACATTAATTAAATATTTCTTGTCCAATGGCCAACATTTTACAACCCTCCCTACACCGTTCTTCTTCCCATTAATTTTCTTTGTCTGTTTTGCTAAATTACAACAGCATTTAGACCGCTATGACTCATTTTTGACATCGCCGAAATGACGTCCTCAAAAGATTAGTGGACACTCGGGAGGTAATTTTGAGAAAATTATTTTTATATTATGAATGGGTTCCCGCTGGCAGACGATATACACTAAATGGTTTATGAATAAGATATGAACTGCTTAAGTGTCTTTTGAGAAGGAAATTACATGAATCACAGGACAGTGACGCCTGTTGACTCATATTCTAAAAACGTTATATGTTGAATCCCAAGGTGCTCCATCTGTACAGTGCTGTGACGGGAGCGTAAAGCAAAGTCTGCAAAGTACTGACGTCCTGTGGGTTTTTGTCTCATAATTCAATATCTATTTGTAGGCAATATGAGGTGTGTGCTGTCAGAGAGGATAGTTGATTTGATACATTAAGGTTGTATTGTGTAATAACAGGGCTGCTTATTGATTCAGGGAAAATTTAGCAAAATTAAGCATATCCATTACTGTCAAAAAGTAAATCCTTTCTCCATTAACTACCATTGAGCTTTTGATGCTGTGCTCTTTAGAGAGACGCTGAATAGATTCACGATTTTCTTCAGCTACAGCTGGAAAGGTTGTTTTTTTTAACACTAATTACCTCCTTGTAGCTGTTTCCAGATGGTTATACACTCCTGCCGTCTTGATCACATCTTCTGACACTGAAACATGTCAGAAGGTTCCAGCTTGCTTATAAATAACGGCCTCATGACAAATGTCAAACCTCAAGTCTGAATTAGCACGTTACATTGGATTTGTGAGTTTTTCATTTCTGAAAGTGCCACAATGATTTGAATATGGCTCCAAACAAAGTCTTTAGTGCGTGTGAACTTTCCAAGTCTGTATCTGCTTCATCTGTGCTCAAGAAACAAAATAACTCATTGATTTGTTTTCTTCGTTACTCTTTGGTATCGTATGTTATTGCAGGAGATCTAATTTAAAACCCAAATTTAGTTAACACTGAACCCTGCTGAAATTGCACTGCACCTAATTAGACAATGCAAAATGTTCTCTGTAGCAACACAATGAGACGTCCACACTTGAGGGAGAAGATTATGCAAGGATATGGATAATTGCATACTATATACTATACTCATATTGGAGGTGAAGCAAGAGAAAATATGCCTGACGGTTTAAATCCGAAATAAAATCAATATCTTTAATGGCTCTATTAAATAGATGGATGCTTTATTGATCCCGAGGGAAATGTAGGCATCCAGTAGTTTAAAAGACATATGACATTACATATCTGCCCCCTCCTCCTCCCACCATTAAAAGTAAGAAAAAATAATAAAATTAAGAGACAAAATATAAGAATAAAGGCTGTTATAGATACAAAAATACACTGCAACATTGACCAGTGGCTGTGTAAACCTGAGCAGATTCAGTGCAGATATAGTTAGTGCCAACAGTGCACATGTGCATACAGATCTATAACCATGAATAAGTGAGCATTAAAATGTCCAAACATTTTCATTTTAAAATAAAACGTCAAACGTAATGGTCATGAACACATTTATATTCCAATATCTGCTTGTTCTGTTCTGTTTCCGTAATACTCAGGTGATGTCTGATCAGAATCCACATATATAACGACACGTCCCCGAATCAAGACGTGTTTAAGCAACTGCAAAATACACACAGCCACAGTGACATATTAAGCAGTTTCACATGTCTCTGGGAGTGTGATTGTCACACCTATGACATCAGTTTATCAGATTATATTCAGTGTTGCAGAGACAACAGATTGTCCCCGTCTGCACACTGTTTGTCGTTCTGTTACAATAAGAAACGGACTGGAGGATTCTTTCCAAAAGCTTTTCAAAAGAGCTGTAATCCTCAAAAAGCCAATTTTGAGTTAGTTGGCTGTCGGCTTCATCCAACAATACGCAGCCGAGATCCCTGAGGGTGATAGTGATAGTGATAGTGGTCTATACTGCTATCACGCAACATACCAAGGTACCGTACAAACAGTGCACTGTACATTTAAAGTCCCTAAACGCTAACTTCTGTGTGTGGTGACGTTTCATCTGGAAAATAGACTCACTGTCAAACATGAGGACATAATGCTTTGTCACCGAATAGGAAAGAAAATGTAAAATTCACTTTGTTACACAGTGACTCACAGCTGGTACATCTATAACAGTGGCAGGCCATAAAGTCCAAATGTCATTTTTGTCATAATCTCAGGGATTTATGTTCGGAATTGCAACTATGGAGAGAAATAAGGATCAGTCTTTCTTCAGCTGTGTCCTCATCAGCAGTCACCAGAACAGGATGTGGTGAACCACAGTGTGTCCTTGCTTTGTTTGGATGCTCGGTTCACATTGTTTGGGAGTTTCATCAGTGAAACAATGTTGCATATGTTTTTTGTTTTTTTTCCGCATCCTCTCTGCATGTACTCTGTATTTAAAAATCAGTAAAAACCTTCCATTCGACAGATTTAAGTTTTTAAATGTGAAATGTATAGTTCCTCCATGTATTTGCAGGAAGACTGTTGGTTGCCAGGTCATTCTTATGTTGAATTAAATACAGCAGTAACACTTGTACGCTAGCTTAAACTTCAGTTTTACTTGTCACATTAACATAAAAGCTACGTTTTCAATGTCTCAAATATTTGGAATCCCATTACTGTTGTCATATTATTGCAAAAAAATGTAAAACAATCTGCCCTACTGTTATTTTCTGCTAAAAACAGACCATTTTAATAATACTTGTATTACCTCCTCACTCACCAGTGCTACAGATAAATCCCTCATTTAAAACCAAGACTACTACAAATACAGCATGAAGACGAATGTTCCTGTCAGTGCTCTGGATATGTCTTTCAATTTCCCTTGAAGCCGTATTAATAATTCATGGTCGGCCCCATGCAGCCAAGTGGCTAGGTGAGTTCAAGTATGATATCTCGTGTGATAAATCTGAGTCATTATTTCCTACAGTCTGCTGAGGAACAGCACTGGAATAACTTTAAAATCACTTGTTTCGTACCATCGAAAAACAAAAATCCTCCTCACTTGCTCATTGAAACATACCTAATTGAAATGCAGCAAACAACAATGCATCACTTGTTTAATAGCTCGAGTAAGTCTAAATTAAACTCTACCCATTCCACTCCCCGCTGTCTCCTGCTGGATGTCGACACTTCTTCTGGAGATTTTTGTTTGCAATCTCAAGTTTAGCAGCTGCTATGAGTATTATTACAGAATGCTAGAGAGCTGCACATATGGTTAATTACGTATTATATTATGAGCATGACCACGCTGTCTCTGCTGAGTAGACATTTCAACACTAGATTCGACCAACTGTTGTATGCGTCTCTTCTCTCTGCTCCACCGACCTTGCAGTTTACAAACATACTGTCCGTTCTGTCCTGTCCTTTCTTGTCCTCTCCTGAATGTCCTGTATGCAGGACATCCCAAAAACCTGACCAAATTTCCAAAAATTAGCTTTTTTCAGTTTCTGGAATTGGAAACTGAATACACAGTTTTAATAAGCTAAAAGACTAAGTACAAAAACATTAATCAATGTGTAGAGATGCTTCAGATTTAGCTACTTTTTAGTGCTTTATAGTATAAATGCAACTCTAGTCTTTTCAAGGTGCATCTAGCTATTATTATCATTTTTATTTTTTCATATATATATAAATATAGTTTGATATTATGACTGCATTATGAGACAGAACAGTTCCCCACTTAAAGAGAAAAAAAGTCTAAAAGGTTTTATATCCAAGATTTTACTTTCCTTCTTATTACAATTAAAACTAAATACGAGTCATTTTGTAATTTTTGACACTTTTGAAACTTGACACACATTAATGATGAACTTCCTTTCGGCCCACTCATATTCATAGATGGCTGCAGAGGCTCTCAAGGTTCTGCAAATAGAGGGACTTTGTCACTTGCAAGACTGTGGGTAAAAAAAACATTAACCATATGAGCCTATGACCCTCGTACGGAAGTGGCATATTAGTGATAGTTATGCATATTTGGTCCTCATGTATTTGTGTTTGTGCAGGTTTGCATACATATGCTGCTATATCCTGCTTCGACACTTTGGAGGATGAAATCAAGCTTATTCCCTGAATATGGTGTGTTTATTTAAAAGAAACTCTATGTTTTAAGTATCTTTTATTGCAGTTCTACTGGTTTAAACTCCTTTGCAAACCAGAATAATCTATGAACAATACATGCAATTTACCAGTGAGAAACTTTTATAATGAGTTAAATATCGCCGTAAACGACCATTCATCTTCCTATTGTTACTGTGGAAACCAAGCGAAATTGTCTCAACCCCACGCCTGTCCTGTATATTTATCATCTCGTATAAACAAAATGTATGTGAAAGAGTTTTTTTTTTCCTCATGAATTTGTGCGTGGACGAGTGGGAGTAGATAATATCAACCACAGATTCCTCTCTCCATTCTTCTGGAGCTGCCAGATAGGCGGCTGAAGATGAATGTGATGTTGGGGAATGCTGCAATTACTTGAGCAAGACTGGTGCAAAGCCTGCAGATTCTCCTGCCTCTGTTCGTCTCTGTCATCCTCCTTCTCTCCGTTTTTCTTTTTCCCTCCTTTTCTCCACTTTCCTAAATGTTATTCTTCCTCTCTAGCACTCGCATACCCATACGAGTATTACACTGTACAGTGCAGCAAGCTGTGCAGTGTAGCTGTATGCAGCAATTCAGCGAAGTACATAGATAGCTTTGCTTGTCTACTTTATCGCTCACCGTTGCCAGTGGTGTCAATCTGTGAGGGGTTTTAACACAGAGGTGGAAAACATGCAGTATGTTGGTGATGGAGCTGTTGGCTGTGTTTAGAAAATCCCTCCCTCATTCTTTCAATGCTTCCTAATTGATAGATTCTCAGACGTTTGCTCGAAAGTGAACTGTAAATCGAAATTTGGCAAACTTGTCAATCATCAACATCTTGCATCATCAATATCCGGGGGTGGAATCAGACGAGGGATAAATAGGCAGTAAATAGTGGATGCATTTCCATTTTCAGAATTCAGACATTCGAATAAAAGTGGCGGAGGGTAAATCAAGTGCACTATATAGTAAAATAGATTTCAGACACAGCCGTTGTCTCGTAGTGTAAAGTGTTGCTCTTATTTTGACACTGCAGCCGCTCTGCATGAGGCCTAATGGAGAACTGATATGTGGTTTCATGAGTATGCAAGCTGCCTAGTTGGCAGTGAGGTGGTGCCTATGAATGGCAGAGTAGTAACCGAGTGTGTGCCATGAATTACTCTCACTGACTGCACATTACAAAAACAGCAACCTACATTGATTTCCTCTTCCTCAGCGCACTGACTGTAACGGGACCCTTTCACAGTGTAATTGAAGTCTTATCAAACATTTCAGGCTGACTATCCAAAACGGACACCTTGAAACGTGCGCCTTTTTTTTTTATCGCACAAGCACACTCTTGGACTCACACAAACATTGAATATGTCAGGGTGATTTAAGAGAAGCAGGGAAGACAATTTCTTTAACATCCAAACCTAAAGCTTTCACTTCAATTTGTCCACCTGGGGAATCATAATGTAGTCAAATGTTGAGCTGTAGTCCAACAGCATACACACATGCTCAATGAATGGATGCAGAAAGTGTAAAGTTAAACCAAGTGTTATAAAT
>CALSBV010010389.1:0-15511 GCA_943590825.1 Bovichtus diacanthus
TGTGTGTGTGTGTGTGTGTGTGTGTGTGTGTGTGTGTGTGTGTGTGTAGTAAAGCGGCCAACGGTAAGATGATGCTGTACGAGTCTTTTGCTCAGGCGACGGCTCTCGGAGATCTGCACACCTGTCTGATGATGGACATGAAGGCGTGTCAGGAGGACGACGTCCGGCTGCTCTGCTACCTCACCCCCTCCATATACTCTGAGGTACACACACACACCTATGTACATACACACACGTACACGCTGTGCTTGAGGTCGGCTGATGTCTTGTGAATGTTTTCAGTTTCCAGATGAGACGCTGAGAAGCGGCGAGCTGCTCAACATGATCGTGGCCGTCATCGACTCCACACAGGTAACTGTTTAGCTGTGGATCAGTAACCAGGATGTAACTGTCAGTAACCAGGATGTAACTCTGTCAGTAACCAGGATGTAACTCTGTAGTTACAGGAGCTGATGTGTCACGTGATGATGGGGAACCTGGTGATGTTTAGGAAAGACTCGGTCCTCAACATCCTTAGTGAGAGTCACACACACTCACATAGTTAGAATAGTTTATAGTTTTGATAATGGATTAATAATTTAATTTTAATGCTGTTTTCAGCCTCTCAAATATGGAGATAATATATTTATATATATTTCTTCTCCTCCTTCATGTCCTGTATTAACAGTCCAGTCTCTGGACTGGGAGACGTTTGAGCAGTACAGCACGTGGCAGCTGTTTCTGGCTCACAGTATTCCTCTGGAGACCATCATCCCCATCCTGCAGCACCTCAAGTACAAAGGTGATCACCAGGCTGCACGCTGAATCCTTCCACTGCAGATGCACTCCCGCACAAAGAACAATAATTCTACAATGATTCATTGTTTCCAACTTAAGCTGTTAATCAGAATCAGAAATCCTTTATTCGTCGCACAGCGAGGACATTTACAGCGCTGCAACAGCAGAGGGACAGTGCAGATAAAAAGCAAATATAAAATAAGTTTAAGTAAGAATAAGAACACAGAAACTACTCAGCTGTTGTAGCAAGCGACGTTTATGCTCAGTGTGCCGTTCGTTGCCATATTCTCCGAAACACTGAGGGGGAGGAACCTCCTTCATACAACCCTGTGAAGAACAGAGTCAAATATTTGGAGCATAAGTTTCCCATGACACAAAGGTTAAAGGTAAAGAAATATGTTGTTTCTGTGTTTCCACTCAAACCTTTCCGCTATATATATATATATATATATATATATATATATAAAATAAATGTTTATTACAGAAATGTAGATTTCAAAGAGCTCAGTAAAAGTCCACAAATTATAATTTTAATAATATGTTACTTAGTCATGTCTGAAAAGCATAATTTAAAGGTGCACTATCAAGCAGCGCGACAACTTGCTCATCACGTGATGACACTTGTGGCTCCCTCACGCCGGGGACACCACGGCGAGTATAAACCGCGCTTTAGATCTGCGTCACGTCCACACGGCGCCACACACACGTCCTCCGTCCTCACAGATGTTGTGACTCTTCTCTGTTTGCAGAACATCCGGAGGCCTTATCCTGTCTGCTGCTGCAGCTCCGCAGAGAAAAGTAAGACCCAGGAAAACACTCACGATGCAGAGAGCTCTTCTCCATGGTTCAGCTTCCTGGTAATGTCTCTGTGTCTCAGGCCGAGTGAGGAGATGGTGAAGATGGTCCTGAGTCGTCCCTGTCACCCTGAGGATCAGTTCACCACCAGCATCCTGAGACACTGGGCGTCCAAATACGACGACACTCTGGGAGAACACATCAAGGCCCAGCTGATCAAGAACAACAACCAGCCCCGCAAGAGACAGAGGTGAGGACTGTAGACTTTTTATAAAGAGACTGTAGACTGTATATAAAGACACTGTAGACTGTATATAAAGAGACTGTATATAAAGACTGTAGACTGTATATAAAGAGACTGTAGACTGTATATATAGAGACTGTATATAGAGACTGTAGACTTTTTCTTTTCAAAAGAATTATAATTTTCTTCAAAAAAGCTTGTATGTAAAAACAAACTTAATTTTCTTGGAAAAAGCTTGAATGTAAAAACAACTTAATTTTCATGGGAAAATTATTATTTTTTTAAAACCCTTATATTTCCTGAAAAAAGCTTGATGTAAAAAAAACAATAATAATTTTCTTCAAAAAAGCTTGAATGTAAAGAAAAAATGCATTTTCTTCAAAAAAGCGTGGATGTGAAAAAAAACAACTTAATTTTCATGAAAAAAGCTTGAATGTATATATGTAGACTGTATATGTAGAGACTGTAGATATAAATACTGTAGACTGTATATAAAGACTGTAGACTGTATATATAGAGACTGTAGACTGTATATATAGACTGTATATAGACACTGTAGACTGTATATATAGAGACTCCATCCATCCATCCATCCATCCTCATCCGCTTATCCGGGGTCGGGTCGCGGGGGCAACAGCTCCAGCAGGGGGCCCCAAACTTCCTTTTCCCGGGCCACATTGGCCAACTCTGACTGGGGGACCCCGAGGCGTTCCCAGGCCAGTGTGGAGATATAATCTCTCCACCTCATCCTGGGTCTTCCCCGTGGTCTCCTCCCAGCTGGCTGTGCCTGCAACACCTCCCTAGGGAGTCGCCCAGGGGGCATCCTTACCAGATGCCCGAACCACCTCAACTGGCTCCTTTCTACGCAAAGGAGCAGCGGTTCTACTCCGAGCTTCTCTCGGATGACCGAACTCCTCACCCTATCTCTAAGGGAGAAGCCAGCCACCCTTCTGAGAAAACCCATTTCGGCCGCTTGTACCCGCGATCTCGTCCTTTTGGTCATGACCCAACCTTCATGACCATAGGTGAGAGTAGGAACGAAGATAGACCGGTAGATCGAGAGCTTTGCCTTCTGGCTCAGCTCTCTTTTCGTCACAACGGTGCGGTAAAGCGAGTGCAATACCACGCCCGCTGCTCCGATTCTCCGGCACATCTCCCGCTCCATTTTCCCCTCACTCGTGAACAAGACCCCTAGGTACTTGAACTCCTTCACTTGGGGTAAGGACTCATTCCCTACCCGGAGTAGACAATCCACCGGTTTCCTGCTGAGAACCATGGCCTCAGATTTTGAGGTGCTGATCCTCATTCCAACCGCTTCACACTCGGCTGCGAACCGATCCAGTGAGTGCTGAAGGTCACAGGCTGATGATGCCATCAGGACCACATCGTCTGCAAAGAGCAGCGATGCGATCCCCAGCCCACCAAACTGCAACCCCTCCTCCCCCCGACTACGCCTCGATATCCTGTCCATGAATACCACAAACAGGATTGGTGACAAAGCGCAGCCCTGGCGGAGGCCAACACCCACCGGGAACGAGTCCGACTTACTGCCGAGAGCCCGGACACAACTCTTGCTTTGGGCGTACAGGGATTGGATGGCCCTCAAAAGCGCCCCCCTCACCCCATACTCCCGCAGCACCTCCCACAGTATCTCCTGGGGGACCCGGTCATACGCCTTCTCCAGGTCCACAAAACACATGTAAACCGGATGGGCATACTCCCAGGCCCCCTCCAGGATCCTTGTGAGAGTGAAGAGCTGGTCCGTTGTTCCACGGCCAGAACGGAATCCGCATTGTTCCTCTTCAATCTGAGGTTCGACTATCGGCCGAACCCTCCTTTCCAGCACCTTGGAGTAGACTTTACCCGGGAGGCTGAGCAGTGTGATACCCCTGTAATTGGCACACACTCTCTGGTTCCCCTTTTTATACAGGGGAACCACCACCCCGGTCTGCCACTCCTTAGGCACTGTTCCCGACTTCCACGCAATGTTGAAGAGACGTGTCAGCCATGATATCCCCTCCACACCCAAAGCCTTCAACATTTCTGGACGGATCTCATCAATCCCCGGGGCCTTGCCACTGTGGAGTTGTTTGACTACCTCAGTGACTTCCACCAGGGAAATTGCTGATGATCCCCCATAATCTTCCAGCCCTGCCTCTATCAAAGAGGGCGTATTAGTCGGATTGAGGAGTTCCTCAAAATGCTCCTTCCACCGCCCGAGTACCTCCTCAGTTGAGGTCAACAGTGTTCCATCCCTGCTGTAAACAGCTTGGATGGTTCCCCGCTTCCCCCTCCTGAGGTGCCGGACAGTACGCCAGAAGCACTTTGGTGCCGACCGAAAGTCCTTCTCCATGGCTTCTCCGAACTCCTCCCACACCCGCTGCTTTGCCTCTGTCACGGCCGAGGCCGCTGCCCTTCGGGCCTGTCGGTGCCTTGCAACCGCCTCTGGAGTCCCCCGTGATAACATATCTCGGAAGGACTCCTTCTTCAGTCGGACGGCTTCCCTGACCACCGCGGCCCACCACGGTGTTCGAGGGTTACCGCCCCTTGAGGCACCTAAGACCTTGAGGCCGCAGGCTCCCGCCGCAGCTTCAGCAATGGAAGCTTTGAACATTGACCACTCAGGCTCAATGTCCCCAACCTCCACAGGGGTGCCAGAGAAACTCCGCCGGAGGTGTGAGTTAAAGGTCTCTTGGATATGGGCCTCCTCCAGACGTTCCCAGTTCACCCGCACTACCCGTTTGGGCTTACCAGGTCTGTCCAGACTCTTCCCCCACCCCCTGACCCAACTCACTACCAGATGGTGATTAGTTGACAGCTCCAGACTAAATATCCAGGACTACGGTTCCAGAACCGAGACTGTGCGTAGAGGAGAGCCCAACCAGATCTAACTGGTAGCGCTCCGCCTCCCGCACAAGCTCCGGCACTTTCCCCCACAGAGAGGTGACGTTCCACGTCCCCAGAGCCAGCCTTGGCCGCCCAGGTCTGGTCCGTCGAGGTCCCCGACCTTCACTGCCACCCGTCTGGCAATGTACCCGACCCCAACGGTTCTTCCTGCGGGTGGTAGGCCCACAGGATGGAGATGGGGGGGGTGCCACGTTGCTTTTTCGGGCTATGCCCGGCCGGGCTCCGTGGCAAACCCGGCCACCAGGCGCTCGCTGACGGGCCCCCCTTCTAGGCCTGGCTCCAGACGAGGGCCCCGGGCTTCCTCCGGGCAGGGTCACACCTCCTCTTTTTTGTTGTTCCATTGAGGCTTTTATAGAGACTGTAGACTGTATATAGAGACTGTAGACTGTATATAGAGACTGTAGACTATATATAGAGACTGTAGACTGTATATAGAGACTGGAGACTGTATATATAGAGACTGTAGACTATATAGAGACTGTATATAGAGACTGTAGACTGTATATAGAGACTGTATATATAGAGACTGCAGACTGTATATAGAGACTGTAGCCTGAATATATAGAGACTTTAGACTGTATATAAAGAGACTGTAGACTGTATATAGAGACTGTATATATAGAGACTGTAGACTGTATATAAAGAGACTGTATATAGAGACTGTATATAAAGAGACTGTAGACTGTATATAAAGAGACTGTAGACTGTATATATAGAGACTGTAGACTGTATATATAGAGACTGTAGACTGTATATAGAGACTGTAGACTGTATATAAAGAGACTGTAGACTGTATATAGATACTGTAGACTGTGTATATTGACTATATATATTGAGACTGTAGACTGTATATAGAGACTGTAGACTGTATATATAGAGACTGTAGACTGTATATATGAAGCGGCTGACACTTCGTGTCTCTGTGTTTAGTCTCCGCAGCTCCAGCAGTAAACTGGCTCAGCTGACTCTGGAACAGATCCTTGAGCACATGGACAACCTGAGACTGAGCCTGAGCAACACCAAGAACAACTGTTAGTATATTCATCATAAATAATAACTCACAGGTTTGACTGCGCCATCATTTGTGTTTTTTCGCGTCCTTGGCCGAGGAGGCGGGGCTTACCTCCGTGTAGAGACCAGGTACAGCGTTGTGTGTCGGCTCATGACATCATCAAGAGGAGCTCACAGCTCCGTGAATTTCACCAAATGAACCAGGTTCACTGCAGCAGTATGAACCAAAATAATCAGATTTATCTTTGATTTAATCACAAAGATCAACAGGAAGCAGAAATACCTCCGTCAGGATGTTTGTAGAAAGTCTGAGTTCATGTTGTCAGTCTGTCTTCAGACGTTTGCTTTGTGTTTTTATTTTTCTTCAAATGTTTCTAAATAAGCACACACAAAATATCGAGCCAAAATATTTCTGAATGTAGAAACATGAAGAAAACTTAACACCAGAAGTTATTTGTACAATGTTAATTTATTTACATCATTATTTTTCTACACAGCCTGAAGCTCGTGTTTGTCGTTACACACACACACACACACACACACACACACACACACACACACACACAGTTGTTATTGATTGTTTGTTTTTCTTCGACAGTCTTCACTCAGACTCCGATCCTTCAGGCTCTGCAGCACGTTCAGGCCAGCTGTGATGAAGCACACAAGATGAGGTACACACACACACACACACACACACACACACACACACTTATTATTATTCCTGTGAATTAAATACTTGAGATATTAAAAGTATTTTCTCATTTCATTAAGAAATTGGTGGAAAATAAACACGAGTTTCACGTGAAATCATAGAAAAAACTTTCTAAATAATAAAATAAAATCCTGCACAACTTATTTTAATTAACATTTGTTCCTTATTCTGCACCAGTGTATTCTGGGTAATTGAGTTTAACGGTTGTTTGTTAATCACATCGTAACATGTAAAGTGGGATGAAGAAGCAAAACCTTAAAAAAATATTTAGCATGAGATTTTCTGAGTTGGCTTGTTATTAATTATTATAATTATATTGTAATCACGGCCCCGCGCCCTGACGTGTGACCTCACTTCCTGCTGCAGGTTCAGCGACCTCTTCGCTCTGGCTGAGGAGTACGAGGACTCACAGTCGAAGCCTCCCAAGTCTCGGCGCAAGGCTCCGGCCTCCTCGCCCCGCTCCCGGAAAGGAGCAGCTCCGCCCACCAACAACGAGGAGGAGAGCGCCTCCAGCAGCGCCTCGGTACGTACGCTGCGCCTGACGCCGCCACACTCTGAGAAATAACGTCAATATTTCAAGGAAGAGTCACATTAGACGAGGAGTTAACGAGAACTAAAGGACGTGTTTATGGATATTTCACATTATATTCAATAACTGCAGCAAGTTAGTGTAAAACGAATGATTTGGATGAATTTCGAGCGGAGTCTTTCCTGTGAATATTGCATCAGATTTCTGTTTTATTTTGAGGAACTTTTTATATTTAAACTTCTTTAAAGTTTTTTTAGCTCTTTGGTTGTTTAAACTGTTCTAATGAAAGATGAGAACATTAACTTAACGTAAAAAGAATATTTGTCGACAGCCCGAACATACTTTGTGTTTCACTTTTGTTATCACAGCGAGGTCGGCGTTCTCTGGGTGCGCTTGTAGTTTGTTGTTGTTTTATGGGATGAGTTGGTAGTGACGGACAGGAAGTGATGCAGGATCTATTCTTTCTCTGACTGATTAATGACATTTTGTTTTGCGTGCTTCAGGAGGAGGAAGACTCGAAGCCCAAAGCCCCGAAGAGAAAGAGGAAAGGCTCGTCAGCCGTCGGCTCGGACAGCGACTGATGGACCAATCGCACGCCAGCTGCCACAGAGAGCGCTCTGACCACTGGAAGATGCCCCGCCCCCTCCCGATGACACGCACTGACCGCCGCGGGAGGGGCGGGGCCCCGAGACGCTGTGGACTTTAAATCCACACGTTGAGACTGACGCTGTTTCCATGGAGACGAGGAGTCACCGGCGGGTCAAAGGTTGCCGTGTGGCGCCCATGTGGCTGTTCTCACATGATGCACTTGGAGGAGGAAACCACAAACTCTGGGAACCAACAGACTGATTTTAACACAGGGAACATGATGACGATGTATAATGATGGAGATGAGTGCGGTTCTTTGTTTTGTACTTTGTCCCTTTTTTTTTTTTTTTTTTTTTTTTGGGGGGGGGGGGGGGGGATTTTGGACTCTCATTGTGGAGGATCCTAACTTTCTGCTGTTTTTAGCAGCTCCTTCCTGTTTGTCCCGCAGCAGTAAAATCATCATGTTAGAGGAACTCTTCATATAAAAACTGATGGTTTGTCATTTGTCTGTTTCATCCTTTTTTGAATTTTTTTTTTATCAGTGTCAAGGTGAAAAACATAAAAAAATGGAGATGGAGTTTGGTGCGAGTCGATCTGTTTCTGTTCAGATTCTCAGCAGCTCGTCTGAACTTTTTAACTTTCTAAGTTGATCAACAGGAAATAATTCAAATGTTTTGATAATTGGTTAATTTACAGGAGCAGATTTCAGGTTGTTGTATGTCTTTAGTAACTTCTGGAGTCCCTCAGGGAAACATCCTGGGTCCTCTTTCTATTAAAGTTTATACACATTAAAAGAAACACTCCAAATATTCAGATAAATCCTCTTGTTCTCTGTTTCCACAGTTGGCACAGAGCCTCTGGTTGAATCATGAATTTTGCAGTCAACCCCACGAGGAACACTTTTATATCATTGGGTAAAAATATGAAAGGCGTCAAGGTCTGTACCAAAGTTTTTAATTAAAGTGCAAATTCAAGAAGGATTTATTATTGGACCAGATTTGGGGTTAATTCATGGATACTAGGATATTAATTAAGTAATATTTGTGATATGGCTATTTGTTGTGAATTAAGTTTTTTTTAAACTGGTAAAAATATTTTAACATTAACCAAATAGCTTTAAAGCATCCATGAATTTTCACCTTAATTGGAAAATGAAGGCCTTTTATCCGTGTGTGAAAACGTAACCAAATCCAAATGGAGTTTGGTGTGAATCCATCAATTTCCTAACGTTTTAACTTTCTCAGTTGATCAACAGAAAATTAATCCATAATTCATAATTGATTTATTTACAGGAACAGGTTGTTTTCTGTCTTTAAAAACTTGTAGAGTTCCTCAGGGAAACGTCCTGGGTCCTCTGTTCTTTCTATTAAAGTTTATACAGATTGAAGAAACGCATTAAATATTCAGATAAATCCTCTTTTTCTCTGTGTTCTGCAGTCATATCGCTTTCACCTCAAAACATAATGCAATATAATATAGTATTTTACTTTAAACTACTTGAGTTTTCAGGTAAAAACTCAGTGTTTTTTACCTGGTAGATGTTAAATTTGACCTCAGAATTAGGATTTATTAATAGATGTAATAGTTTTGTTTTTAACATGTTGGATTCATTTAAAGTTTGAATTTAAATACTATTAACATTGAGATGAAGGTATTTAATATTTTAGGAGGATACTTAATGGACTGTGTATGATAATATTTTAATGGATTTACTGAATTATAATAGTTTTAAGTGGTAAAAACAATTGTGATTTTAAACAATCACGATGAAGTTTGAATTATGACCTAAAACCGAAAAATGTGGGATTAATTATTGAACTCTTAGTAAAAGAGTGAAACATGCCTTTAAATGACAACGATTCAGTGTCACAGGTTTGGGGAGAATCAGAAATAATGCTTAGATTAAGTGCTTTAAAAACCCTTGTATTGACTTTGAAAAGCAGTGACTTTGTTTCCTGGTTGCAGTTGATGGGCTGTGATGGATTATGGATGGATTATGGTGTAAACTCTTGAATTGATCGTATCAGGGATGTTCATCTCTTCAGTGTTTCCACAGATTCACATGTTTGGACTTTTAGTTTTGATACAAACTTTGTTCAAATTTTTTATTTTTCTTAATTCTGTACAAATGATTAATGAAGCCCGGTGACTTTATTCTGCACAGGAAAGATAATAAAGATTTAATATAGATACATCTTCACCAAACAGCAGAAGAAGAAGGGGGGGTGATCAGTGTGATTGGATCCACCTGCTGATGATTTAATATAAAAAAAATGTAACCCAGCAGACTCAGACCAGCTCCAGCTGACACTCAGACTGAAGGTGGAGGAAGCTTTGTGCCTCTTAGTGTCTATTTGTGTAGTTGTTTTGTGTTTCTTTGTGGTGTTGTGTCTTTGAGTAACCCTGTTCAGTGTCTTTGACTGGCGTCTGCCGTGATCTTTAAACTCCACAGGTGTCACTTCACCTGTTGAAGGTGTTTGTCGCTGCAGCAGAAGTGACCTGCTGACTCTTAAGTTTTAAAGTGAAAACTTTATTTCGACTCAATGTTTCCGTCCAGTTCATGTCAACCGTCTTTCGGTTTTTTGTTTTCTCAGTTTTGTCACCATGTCGGCGGTTAAATCCGGTTCTTCTTTGCGGGCGCTGGTTCTGACTCCTCAGCAGACGCCGGGCTTCATCATCCCGTCCCGCAGTCCGCTCCACTTCCTGTCCCCGCGTCGCTCCTCGGACCACCGCAGACTGCTGTCCGACCCGGAGGAGGACAGTCCGGGAGACCCTCCCCCCGCTGCCTCCCCCGGCTACCTGCTCCGCATGCCGCGGATCAGAGCCCCGCGTCGCGACGCTGAGGCGGAGTCTGCGGACACGGACCTGACGACACGGGCGGCCATGTCGCTGCCGCATGTGGGGAAGGTGACCACGCCCTACGGCTTCCGCGCCGTGCTGGCTGCGAGCCCGTGCACGCGCCGGCGGGAGTCGCTGTTTCACCGGAACAAACCGGTGACTATGACTGAGGCCCCCCCTCCCCTCGGGCCCGGCCCCCCCTCCCCTCGGGGCCGCGCCAGCCTGCGGCCCGTCAGAGCGCTCGGCCTGGAGGCGATTAAGGAGCTCAGGAAATCTGCAGCCGCGCTCAGAGCTCTGAGTCCCCGCCGCCGCTGACTCACCTGAACGCCACATCCTGTATCTGGACATTTTAACTTTAATATTTTAATAAAAATCTTCTGCAGCTTCACACGTTCACTGAACTCTAATTATTTACACCCGAAAGTACTTTTACACAAGTAGTTTTATAAAAGTACATGTTTGTGGTACTTTTTTACTTTGTTTCACATTGAACTTTACTACAAATGTTAAACTTTGACTTCAGGTGAAACTTTCATGTAAACATTGCTTTTCCTTTTGAATACTAATGTAACTTAAATAAATGTAAAATAAAATGTTGCTCTGGCACAAATGTAGAAAAACTATTTCATGAAAAATAACAACTGCTCGCCTTCAGCCTGATTTTTGTAGTTTGTTCAACTTGATGTTGCTTTAAACTGAAAGACTTCACAATCGTTAAAGACAAACGCCGTAAAATAAAGAACAAGGATTACGTGACGTAAAAAATCATTTTGTAAAAGTTTAAAGGAGCACTGCTTGTTTCAGCTGATCTTATATTAAAGTTTATTTTTAAAATGTACTTGTAATTAATAAATTAAACTGGTAAAACTGGATATTTGGTTAAAAATGTGCAGATTTAATTGTAACATATGGATGAACTACAAAGGTGTTTAGCTTTACATTTCATGATTTATCCCCATTTGATTTAGCATAATGTTTTTTAGAACATTTTCATTCAAGAGATGCAGCTTAAAGTTTTACAAAGAAATACAAATTCAACACATTTAAACCAAAGCAAACACAATAAAATGAGACGGACAAAAGATGCTTCAATAAAAACGGCTAAAATCAGAGGCCATTAAAAATGTATGATATATATTTTTTATATATATATATATATATATATACATAAATCTATAGATACATTATATATATATATATATATATATATATATATACTTTTTTTATATACATAAATCTATAGATACATTATATATATGTATAGATACATTGTATATATATACGTAATGTATAGATACATTGTATATATATACGTAATGTATAGATACATTGTATATATATATATACGTAATGTATAGATACATTGTATATATATATATACGTAATGTATAGATACATGATGTATATATATATACATAATGTGTAGATATATAATGTATATATATATATACATAATGTGTAGATATATAATGTATAGATACATTATATAAATCAAATCAAAAAGATGCAGAAAAACTAGTCCATGCTTTTGTTACTTCAAGGCTGGATTACAATGTATCTGGTTGTCCCAAAAAATCCCTTAAAACTCTTCAGTTGATTCAAAATGCTGCGGCACGAGTATTGACAAGAACTAGGAAACAAGATCATATTACTCCTGTATTAGCTGCTTTGCACTGGCTCCCGGTAAAATACAGAATAGAATTCAAAATCCTTCTCCTGACCTACAAAGCGATTAATGGTCAGGCTCCAGTTTATCTTAAAGATCTCGTAGTACTTTATAAACCAACTAGAGCATTGCGCTCCCAGAGTGCAGGGTTACTTGTGGTTCCTAGAGTTTCTAAAAGTACAATGGGAGCCAGAGCCTTCAGCTATCAAGCTCCTCTACTGTGGAACCAGCTCCCAGTGTGTGTTCGGGAGGCAGACACCCTCTCCACATTTAAGAGCAGGTTAAAGACTTTCCTCTTTGATAAAGCTTATAGTTAGGGCTGGCTCAGGTTTGCCCTGGACTAGCCCCTAGTTACGCTGCTATAGGCTTAGACTGTCGGGGGACTCACTCCTCTCCTCTTCCCTATCTTTCTCGTTCTCCTCCTCTCCCTCTCTATTGATATGCATTCATGTCCCTTAAATGCATGTTACTAACTCACCATCCGGGGTATCATCCCCGGAGTTTCTGTGTCCCTTATCTGGCAGGTTACCACTATTAAAGATTACTTCTGGACCGCGAATCGTGGCTGCACCTGTTTCCCTGGTCCTGCCTGACACCAGGAAGCCTTGACATCCCCCTGGATCCATCTTTCTTATATACCATCGTATCATGTTTTCTGTCGCATAGATTGTCCATGCTGTATTTTTAACTATGCTGTTTGTTCTGTACACACGTCACCTATTGCATGTCTGTCCGTCCTGGGAGAGGGATCCCTCCTCAGTTGCTCTCCCTGAGGTTTCTTCCATATTTCCCCCACTAATTGTGGGGTTTCTTTTAGGGAGTTTTTCCTTCTGCGATGTGAGGGTCTAAGGACAGAGGGTGTCGTACCTTGTACAGGCTGTAAAGCCCACTGAGACAAATGTATAATTTGTGATATTGGGCTATATAAATAAACTTGATTTGATTTGATTTGTATATATATTACATATATATAACGTATATATATTATATATATATATATATATATATATAATATATATATATACATATAATGTATATATAATGTATATATATATATATGATCTATATATATCATACATTATATAATATATATATTATATAATGTATGATATATATTATATATATCATATATAATATATATTATATATATCATATATAATATATATGATATATATAATATTATATCATATAATATATATTATATGATATATTATATTGTATATAATATTTACACATATATTATATTTAGATATATATAAATACATATATATATATATATATATACTTTATATTATGTACATACTATTTATATATATATATATATAAATATATATATACTTTATATTATATATATATATATATATATATATATATATACTATTTATATATATAAATATATATATACTTTATATTATATATATACTATTTATATATATATATATATAAATAGTATACATACTTTATATTATATATATACTATTTATATTTATATAAATAGTATATATACTTTATATTATATGTATACTATTTATACATATAATAAATAGTATATATACTTTATATTATATATATACTATTTATATATATATAAATATATATATGTACTTTATATTATAAACTTTAACATTTAATTTGCTGCTGGTTAGAATATTATATTAATAATAACAATACAGCAGAGAGGGAAAAGTGTGCCAACCAACCAGATCACTCCTTTAGCCGCTGTCACGATTACGTAATGAGCCGGAAATGTAGTTTTACATCGAAGAGTCTTGTTGTTGTGGCGGGTAAGTGTGTCTCTGCTGTAACGGAGCTTTACCGTTAAACCGGGGCAAAGCAACTGGTACCGGGCCGTTAGTGTTAGTGTTGGGCCACAGAGTGAGAGCCGGGACCGCCTCACCGGGACACCGGGACCGGCTCACCGGGACACCTGCTCCGTCTGTAGTCCGTTTGTTGCCATGCTAGCGGTAGCTAGGTGTTAGCATGCTAGCTGGACGAGAGCAGCGTGATACGGGTCACAGGATCTGGTCTGAATACACGGCAACTCCAGTCTGAGCTGCAGACGAGGAGCTAACAGAAGCTAACTTTAAGCTAACAGCGGCTAAATGCTAACGGACAGCAGCTAACTATTAGCTGACACAGGCTAACTCACGCGGCACAGAGATGCAGTGTTAGTTCCGGCACAGTTACTCTTTTTATTTTGTCACACTTTATGTTTTTTGTCCTGTAAAATGTAATTAAATGACATAAAGTAAAAGTACTGATTGTAGATGAAACTACTGAACCGATAATAAGAAATATTACATTAAAGATGAGATTTAATAATGAGAACTTTCTATTTGTTATACTCTCAGTTCATGTTGCTTTCGAGACACTTTCTTATAATGTACGTTTATATTTCAGTTTTTGTATTTTTACTACAGTAAAAGTTCTGAGAATATCGTCCTGAGTCATGGACGTTACAATCTAACTTTATTACACAAAATACACTCAATAAGAATAATAATAGTTTATTATATTTATGTATACGACCCTCAGCACAGGGACAAACTCCCCAACAACAACAACAATAATAATAAAAAACTTAATGTTGTGTGAAAATGTTTTCCAACAATTGAAGGTTCAATAAAATGGTGAACGTATACTCTTCATTAACCACATTAAATAACACAATAAGAAACCTGTTTTGAAACCTACAGCTGTAGTTCTAAACTAGATTTAATGTCTGATTATTTATGACCTCATGTTAAAGCTACAGTTAATATTATATTTTTTATCTTAAACAGAACTGAGGAATTAAATGATTTTGTATTAAAATCAATTTTAATGAGACTGAATGTTTTATATTTCAGGGGGTCAGAGGTCATGTTTCTCCAGAATGAATCCGGTCCGCAAACGCCTCAAACTCAGCCCGTCCAAACCCCAACCTGCCGCTGGCGCCCTGGGCCTCCGACCGCCATACTGCAGTCCTCAGGTCAGCTGCCATGATACTTTGCTGCAGCCTACTCTTGAAGGGGGCCGAGCTCAGAAAGAGGGGGAGGGGTACCTGCTGGTGGAGGAGGACACCACCGACTCCAGCCTCATCATCACCATGGGTACCAACACACACGCACGCACGCACGCACGCACGCACGCACGCGCGCGAGCATGTTTATAAACTGTGATGAGATAATTAAATAAAGGGGTGCGTTGGATTTATAGCACAAGACAAAAGGAGAGCATCATTGTGAAGCAGAATGCACAACAATATTGTTTTATTTTCACTATCTTGTTTTAATAATCGCTTGAGACCAAAATCTTAATTGGAAATAAAAAGTAATGAGTCGCCATCCTCATGTTGTTGGATGTTTGAGGCTCATAAATCCTCATGTTGTTGGATGTTTGAGGCTCATAAATCCTTATGTTGTTGGATGTTTGAGGCTCATATATCCTCATGTTGTTGGATGT
>CALSBV010010391.1:0-26004 GCA_943590825.1 Bovichtus diacanthus
AGCTCGATCGCCCCCTCGTGGAGAACGGGGAGAACTGCACTCTGCTATATATATATATACACACACACACACACACGCTACTAAATACCGGTACATTATTAACCTATACTTAACAGGTAAATAGTCGTGCTCAAACAGTTTATATGTTGTTGCTGGACTATCACAAAAGACAGTAAGAATTTAAGAAAACGTTTGCACGTTGTGCAGGAGGTTAGAAGACACATATGAAGATAAATATGCAATGAACATGTTTATGTTTACAAGTTGAGATGTGTTCAATGCTCTACTTCACTTTGCATTTGTTTACATTTATTTAGATTATTTGTATTAAGATTTTTCCGTTATTACATCATCTTCATTCTTATATTTAGGTTCATATTTAGCTTATGTTTTATGCTATTTTGCCAAATACTGCATTTTACCTCATCTTGTTGAATATTGCACCTTACCCCATCTCAGCTCATCTTATTTTAAAATGTTCCTACATATATGTATACTGTATAAAACATTGTTGCATCTTATACTGTCTCATACTGTGTATTGCAACTGTTGCAAAACAATTTCCCTCGCGATAAATACATTTCTATCTTATCTTAATGCACTACTGTGGACGTTATTGCACTACACGTTTTGTTGTGTTGTACGTCATTCTTCGTCGTTGTCTCATTCTTTTAGTCTCAATTAATGTTGTGTGCCAAAGCTCTAACGCAGGATTTACAATCCTTTTCTATTTCATAATATATTTAACTTGACATGTTATCAGGGGAGAGCGCGAACGCAGTCCCCCACTACCACAAATTATGCAGTCGAGATTCCCACATTTGGGGAATTCGCAGAGGTCAGCTCAGCCGGAGTGCAATGGCCAAGCCTCGCCCTGGGTGAACCACCTTCTTCATCATGGCATCTCCCCTGCCAGGGTTTTCACGTTTGAACGAATATAAACATTTGCGCTTCATAAACTACTCTGCATGTGGTTTATTCTTTAAGTGTTGCTTGATATACATGTAACATAACAAATGAGGGGTTCTGCTTTTAGTTTAATTTCTCTACTACCACGTGTACCGTACGTATCCGGGGAAACTATTGCTCTATTGTCAACAAAAGACATGCCATTTTATTTATTTAAATTAGCAGGAGGAGCACATCCTGTATGAGCAGTCACTGCTACTGACAGAAACATTAAACATCTGCCATTTCAAAACAAAGCCACGAAAAACTGCCATGATGCCACCTGAAGTGTTTTAATATGATCACACATACTGAGCTCGTGCGCCCCCTGGTGTCTATACCATGAACTACACCCTCTTCGCTTACCGCATTTAATTTAAACTTAAAAAAAAGCTACTTTGGGTATTTTTTACATTCTGTGAATCACAGTTAAAAGGAATACAAAACACACACGTGTACATACTTTGGGGGCTCAACATACTGTTGCCCCCCCTCCCCCACTGTGAAGGACATGCCATGTTTCGCAATTAATAAAGCTTTGTCAATTAACCTGAACAGCCGCGTTTAACGGTTTTCTTCACCTTCAACTGCCACTGTTTCCACAAAGGCGTTTAAAAATAAGCTGCTTTAATAAACTACCACATTTTGTAAAAGTTTACAAACTCACCTGGGATGAAGAAAGTCGACGGCCGACCACAGCAACTCGTCCCAAAAAGTCCCAAAAAAAGTAATCTCCAAGGTAATTCCTGCTGCAGTCAACGACGTATTCCACAAAGGTCTTTATAAATATACTGCAGAGCTAATTTATTTACGAACAAACTTAAGCTAAAGCTAGCTTTGTCGAGAACAAGCACCCGCAAACGGAGAATTCAGGTGAAAAGTGGTTAACTGCTTGACGAAGACACGTGCGCAGCGCCGCCGCCGATATGCAAATGAATTAACCGGAACTAGAGGTAAAAGCACAGACCATACACAGTTCTTATATGTTTAATGCAGACGCAATGCCTCGAGGCATATGTTGTTTTTGTAGTTAAAAAAAAAAAATACATAATATTCTTGGTTAGTTAAAAAAAAAAAAAATCCTAAAGATGAAAAGATAACAGCAGGGCTATAAGAGCATATAAAACAACAATAATAATATGACCCACTTGACCCAGAAATCTCTAAATTGATCAGAATGTATTTAACATGCCTTTTAGTTTTTACATCACAGTTGGATGAAAGACATGCATTGGCATGAAAAATATAAATATTGTATTTGTATTTGAAATGTTCAGTCTGACATTGTTTCCATGAGTTAGGTCGTGCTCACAATGCCAACACAATCTGAAAAGTGATGTCATCAGTCCAGAAACACTAGAAAACACATTCAAACAGAACCAAAAGCCACTCTGCAAGGCTAAAGGGCCAACGTGAAAACTTTATAAAAATTGGAGGTTCACTGCAATTGCAACAGCCTAATAAAGACACTTAAAGCTGGGGTTAAGTGGAGGAACCTGACCTCTTGAAGGATGCATCAGTCACACTGCTGCTCCACGATTTGCTTTCTAATCGTTGGCCGCATGTTTGGCCAGGTAATTCCCTGTTAAGCTGCTGTGACTGAAGGAGGTCAAGAGGAGAAGGAAAAAACAGACCGGATAGCAGTGTGTGCAGCCTTTCACAACGCAAGTGGAGCACTACTCAAGGAGGAAGAGAAGGGCTAGACTTCGTTTTCTTTTCTTTTCTCACCATTAAGGAGAGGGAATTAAGGTAAGCAAATTGCAGCAAAATAACTGGCTTCTTATTTAAGACGTTGGAGATCAAAGATTGGGATTTAAACCAAATAAATGACATTTACATTAAAGTTTTTTTGTTAAACATGTTGATCCTCTTGCAACCTTTCCTTTTGCATCCCATACTTTAACGGATTCCAATTTCCCCGTTTATGAATATATTTCTTCAGCATACAAATGCACATGTATACTGTCACTAACACATGCAGATTTTTCTTTTGAGTGAATGTTACCAAGCTCAGTGTAAGCCTCTGTTTATCCAAAGCATGTCCAAGGAAGGAGAGAGAACAGCCTCTACAACTTCTGCCGACTCAGTCGCATCAGCTGCATCAGGGTAAGTCAGTTTTCTGAGTGAGACAGACTACCAATTGTTTGGAGATGCAGGCATGTTGTGCGTAGCCCCAATCAAATTCTTAATTGATATACCACTAAATATATAACCCAGGAAAAAAAGGTCTTTCTGCGCTGTAGCAATGCCAACTCTCCAGATATTTATTGAGTGGTTGATAAAGTTTTCACTGTACTCAAGTTGTCTTGACATGTAAGCATATACATTTGACCTTTTGCTATTTATTGTTTGATTTTTCCATGTAGGAGCAAAGATGGTTCCACATCGGGCTCAGTCTCAGACACACCCAAGAAATCATCAAAAAAGACCAAGAAAACCACCGAGAGCATGACCAAAGTCTACAACTCGGTGCTCAACAGTGTTTTTGGGGCAGTAAGTAGCCGACACCTACATTTTATTATTAAAATCTGTATGTCAGAATCAGAACCAGAAATACTTTATTGATCGGGGGGAATTGTAAGAAATAAGTATGTAAAAAATATGTGCATTATACTACCATATACAGTATAACAACAATAAACAACGACAATAAATATGGAAAATAGAAATATAAAAAAATATATAACAGTGAAAATAATAATAATAATGTTGAACAATAGGGTCTTTGATTAAGTGTGTTAAAATACAGGAATAGTATAGATTAGAATATTATTAGATAAGTTGAAATGTCAAGTATAAATGCAGTATTAGTGCCAGAGTAAATAGTGAATTATTGCACCAAAGTATTGTACTGAAATCAAAGAAGCAAGGTAAAATAAGAAAGCTAAAAATGTGACCATCTTCTTGGTTATGGTACCGGACCTCTGCTGTGGCCATGTGACATTTGACCTATACTGACACTGTCATAGTGGGACAGTTATAGCTTTTTACTTTCAACACCAATTTCCCCATTTCTGTCATATTTAGAGGCACTTTTCATCAAATAAAATGCTTTTAACAGTTGAAAAATTAAGCTTTTCATCACATTTTACTAACAGCCATTTGGCTGAGAAAGACTTGGGGATTACTTAAAAATCTATAATTTATTTAAAAAAGGCATATTCAACAATACAGATGATTCTCATTAGTAGTTAAAGGCTCTGTATGTCAGACATTAAAACATTAGAGTCAGAAGAGAGGCGAAAGTCAGGCAGTGTGCTTACAGTTTTGTGCCTGATCTTTCTTGAGCTGCCATCTCTTCGCCTGGTGTCTGCAGTATTAGTGGCTCATTAGAAGAAGCTTACTGCCACACTGCATTAATGTCATCCAAATGAGGAGCACTTGGTCGATTCAACTTGAAAATATTTACACTTTCCATTGTACAGAAGCCAATTCATACAGTAATGCCTGAAAATTGTCCCCCATGTCTTCTGTAATTTTCTATTATGTTCACTTCTGACACACAGACGCATATATGCTTATTACAAAGTACTCTCACATCTTTCACGTTAAAAGCAACACAGGAATTGAATTGAACATTGGTGTCAACATCATTTGGAAGTATATGCACAGTTCGCATGCATCTTCCTAATTATACAAATATATTACCATTTCAACATGTGTTTCATTACTTTTTCTGCAGGAGAGAGAATTAGCTCAGGCGGAGTTGGATGGTAAGTGTCACTGTCACAACTCAGTGTCCACTTTGTAGATTACAGTCATTATAGTTCCACTTGAAGTAGTATCATTTAAATATTTAAATATAAGAAAGCCTAAACCCCTCCATCATTATTTGATCTGATAAACCACTGCTAGAACTAATCTCTTTGTGACCCCTCACCTTTCTCACAGAGTTGCAAGAGGCCTTCAAAGAGTTTGACTACGATCAAGATGGATACCTGAACTACAAGGATGTGGCTGAATGCATGAGGACCATGGGATACATGCCCACAGAAATGGAGCTGCTGGAGATAGTACAGCAGATCAAGATGAGAAGTGAGCCGATAACAGATCCTTTAAACAAAAAAAATAAATAAAAATGTATATATATATATATATATGTATATATACACATATATATGCAAGCACACAATGGCTATAAAATATGCATCTCTCCTCTTCTTAGTGGGCGGCTTAATGGATTTTGAGGACTTTACTGAACTGATGGGACCCAGGATGATGGGAGAGACTGCTCACATGCTGGGACTCAAAGAGCTCCAGTCGGCCTTCGTACAGGTCAGTCAACTGAAATAAAAAAATTCACGTAATTAAAGCAAAGGGTCAGTCAGATGAAACTTATTAACATGAGTGGATATATCAGACCTAAAAAGAACTGCTTCCTCTGTTTTGAAAAGTTTGACCTCGATGGAGATGGAAAGATCAACCAGGATGAGATGAAGGAGGCGGTGAAGTCGATGCTGGGGGAGAAGCTGAAGAAAGGAGAACTGGAGGAGATCTTAAAGGAGCTGGACATCAACGCAGATGGAAGCATCGACTTTGAAGGTGAGAATAACAAGTTCAGGCACATTTATATGTTATAACTTGTTGACCAGAAGTGTGTGTGTTTAACATTGTTATATGTCATATTTTATGCATGTGTATTAAACATCATTGGCCTTTTGCCGTTTAGTCAGATAACTCGGCACTGACTCAACTTTCTGTTTTGTCTTCTCTCTCTGCTTCAGAGTTTGTGATGATGCTCTCCATTCACTAGCAGCTGAAAGGATACACGTCTGAATCCTTCCATAGATCATTAACACAACTACGATCCAATATTGACAATTTTGGCAGAGTTTGTAACATAGGTATAGACATCTACAGAAAGTGTGCCTCACTCTGTAATAGCTGTATGAAGGATGGATTGTTAAAAGGAGTGGGAAAGATGCTACATGGCTCACGTCTGGCATCAAATGTGGTGTGGTTTTGCCGTGATATAACATGTAAATAAGACTGAAATGTTTTGCTATCTTAATAAAGAACTATTTTAAAACCTGCCTACAACAGTATTGTTTTAAACAATATAACATATAATTAATGGACTGATCACATTTAAACCTCTCAAACAGACTTTATTCCAAAAAAAGTATTTTATTACCTCCAGGTCATTGTCAAACAACAAAATGATAAAGTAATAACATCTTCTAGAGAATATAAGTTAAATATAAATTAAATTCATGTCACCTGTCAATTGTTAACGACGATGCAGCTTTGAGCTTTGTCAGGTCTACTGTCTTCAGAATTGGAGAAGCATTTGCACGTCCAAAACCGTGGTGCAGGTGTGTCAGAAAAAAAGTCACATTTCAGAATAACACCAGGCCAACATTTGATGGTGGCACTAGAACCAATAGTAAGTGAACTTATCTCCTTTTTGAAAATGTAACACCACTAGTAACTTGATCTGCTTATTATTATAACATCAAATATATGTGCACAATTAAGAAAGTTCTGCAACATGCAGCATGTGTGATCTGGTGAAATTAAAGTCTTGTTGTCAGACAAAAAAAACCTCAAAGAGAAACTCGACTGTGTTTCAAAGGAGAAGAGATGGACGAGGAAGCCCAGCTTTAAGGAATGCAGTCGAAAGTCTGAGGAACTCTCTGCATCTGTGTGTCAATTTGTTCTTCAAATTCAATGGAGAAACCCTGCTGTACGTGCAGTGCCAGGATGTACCACCACTGACAACAACTAATGTCGGGATTAAAAAAATAATAAAAATCTCACATCAAAAATATCCCTCCTCACCAAACCCTGTTAATCTTCTGTGTCCTGCTTGGTCAGTAAGTACAGTAGACTCTGTGTCAGCATGCATGTGCTAAAAAGGAGCAACTGCAAACACAAAAAATGTTTATTTAAGCATTTACAAAAAGTGTGTTTGTCATTTACCTCGACTAAACTACCTACTGGTGTCTCTACCTCTCTGTCTCCCATCATTCGTCTATTTTCTCTCCTCTTAGGGGAATGTTTGCTCTGACTTTTGGAAACATTTTTAGAAATACCATCCAAACAGCAGATTCTGTAAACAAATGTAGATAAGTCTTCCTTGCACAAGAAGAGTTATTTTGAACATTTTGTGCACTTGCATGTTGCTCACATTGACAGGGTTGAGGACACCCATACCCAGTGGCATAAGAATGCATGTTGTATCACTTACACAGCTTTGTGAGGATGTTTTGGATACATTCAGCAACATCTTACTGTATGTTTTGAGTATTCGGGCAAGTTTTGACCAACATCATGCATGGGTGTATTGTCCAATGGTCACACTGCAGTCACTCAAAATCACGTCACAACATCCTTCAATGTACATCCCAAAACACAACACCTACACCTCCTGTCTTTCTGTATATGCCAGCCTCTACATGCTATCAAACCCCTCAATTTCCCTTCTTCTTGTAACTTCTCCTTCATTTTTCATTCCTGTCTTCTTTCAGTCCCCCTACATGGTAGATAGGTAAAGATAGATAAGCTTCTTCTATTTCCTCTATCCACATCTCCCAGTGTCTTCATTGAGCAACAGGACAACAGCTAGACTAGTAAGACTCGTCGATGACCTTGTTATCTACAGCTCGTTGGTCAGCTCATCAGCAAATTCAGCCATGATGTCATGCACCCAGATGTCTTTTTCTTCCTGTGAAGTGTCGACCAGGAAGACCATCAACTTCCTGTCCCACGGGTTAGTGGCTTCCTGCAAGGCCTCCAGCTGGGCCACGAGTGGTTTCTTCTCCACGTGGTTCCGGAAAACGATGGAAGCTTCCTCCGACCACTGCCTCGGCTTCAGTCCTGCCACGGAGACAAGTATGAAGGTTAAGCTCACTTTTTTGTTAATATTTAATGCTACATAAAAGAAGCCCCCGGAAGGCACTAAACCATTCCACTGAAGTGCTTACTGACTTCACATTGTGTGTCACTGAGGAACTTTCATAAGAGAAGAGGAGGTCGTTTTCTACTGAATTCTTTAAGACAATCAAGACAGTGTTACGTTTAGTGAGTTTTTATTGCTTGAATCTTATAGCTAAAATATTATATTTAGATTATTATCCCTCCTGGCAGGTGCTTTTGGAGCTAAGGCTCAGGTAGAGTTTGGCAGTTGTGAAAGAAGAACTTACATCATCTAGGTAGGCGCAGCAATATTATAATGTAAAATACTCCATTACAAGAAAACGTCCTGCATTCAAAACCTCACTTAATAAACAGTACAGAAGTTTTAGTATCAAAAGTAAATGTACTCATTATGCACAAAACAATGGTACATTACAGTAGGTTGAGGTGGTGCTAATTCTAAATGTAATAATTTTGTATAAAGAAGCTAGAGTTAGCTTGTAGTAAAGTAGTAAGGATAAGGCAGTTTTAAAAATGCATCATATTTTATAAGCTCATATGTTTTATATGTAAAATATTCATCTGTGAGGTAACATGTGTTTTCTGTTCGGGCCCAACTCTGTAGAAAAACCTCCCTGAGGAGATCAAACTTATCCTCTTTAATATATATATTAAATCTATCTTAAAAATATATGTTATGTTACTTTTGAAAAGTGCTATATAAATAAATGTTATTATCATTATTATTATATAAATGAAGTTGAGTAAGAAGTACAACATCTAATAAGTAGAACTATAAAGTAACAGCAAATGAAAATACTCAAGACTACTTCAAAACAATACTTGAGAACCTAACATAAGTGAATGTACTTAAGTTTACATTCCACCGCTGCAGTTTGGACCTCAGTACCAACCATCTGTCTGTCGTGGTGGAGCTGTGAGCGGATATCCTCTCTACTCACCAGCCAGCTGAGCAGTGATTCCCTGGAACGGCAGCTGTCTGAACTCTTTGATCAGAGGTCTGAGCTGTGTGCTGCTGACCAGCTCATGTTTACCATAGTCCAACTCGTACACAGACACCAACCCATTAGTCAGAACTCCCTTCACTAACACACGATGCCAGCTGAGAGGAGAGAAGGAGCAAGAGTGGATAAATATTTAGGCAAAGCACAACTGCTTCCATTTGTCCTGTTACTGAATATCCATTACAGACAGAAAGGAGACAGAAGGCACCACAAATACTAAGTAATTAACCTGTTCTCCACTTTAGCTGCGTATATCTGATTCTTCTCTATGTTGAGTGGTTTCTCCTCCGTTTTATTGTAGTACAGAATCATCTCTCCCATCAACACCACCAGTTTGTACATATCTCTCCAGGGCTGCAGCACAAAGTGGCCCGGATGGCACGCCACTGATACATAGACGTCTATGTTGTTTCCTAAAGAGAAAAAAACGTACATGTTAACATATGGTTTTCTAGGCTACAGTAAGGCCTGAAAAGATTCCCACTATCTTTATTACCTGCTGGGGGCAGCTCTAGTAATGGTGGCAGCTGGAGAGAGGACGAGGGGGGTGCTGGTGTCTCTGGTTGGCTGGTGGTGGTCGTGTTGCCTCCTCCACCTCCTCTGGGTCCTAATAGAGCCCTCCTTACATGAGGCTTGGCTGGGACAGAAGTTGCCGTGTGACTGCCATTAGTGCAGTCGTTGGTGCTGGGAGTCTTGGAGGATAAAGTGGCTGTGGAGATCTTGGCAGGGCTGTGTAATTAAATTAAGGAACAAAGAATTTAGGGGTGAATTCACAACGAATGGATTGCGGCCGCTAATCTGCCCTGTCTTAAGGTCCGATTCACAAAATATATGGCGGTAATGAGATCACAGCGCAAACACGCCAATAAAGTGTTGCAGCGGAGTGGAATTTGGCCTTTCTCTGCATCTGATTAAAATGATCCTTTTGGCAAAGTATAAATGTTGCCTTTGCGCCAAGAACACAATAGGCAGAACAATGGGCAGGGAGAAAAAGAAAAACGAAAGCAACAGATGCTGACCGACGAGGTGCAGAAGCTTCCTTAAAAACTTCTGGACAGGAATTGAAACATGACAGAGAGAAAGTGTATTTGGAATTTGAATATCCCAGTCTCGCAGTGCTGTTGGTGTTTTCAAATGTACAACTTCAGATTTTAAACTACTATTAGTACTAATAGCCTAATCCTTTTGAGAATTTGCCCGTTCGTGTATAAATTCATACTTAACTTTTAACTCAACATTAGCTAGATAGTGCAGTTAATACAGGTGGATATAAGCAGAAACCTGTGGCTCGTCAGGAAAACGTCTGGCTGCTGTTTGAACAGGTCAGACTGGGCCATCTGATGGTTGAGGCTGCGGACCGGGTCGTGGAAGGTCTTGTCGGTGAAAAGGTGGACGTAGATGCAGCGCTTGGTTTCATCTACCTTAGCAACCTTGAGGGGAATGTCAAGGTTAGTGTGGAGGCACATGAAGAAAAACAGAGGGACGGAACCAATGAATACATCACTTGAGTGATTTCTAAAATAAATCATAAATCGCATTCCATCTCATGACATGTACTTAACCGTAGCCGGCGTATTACCTACTGTAGATAGTGGTCGGCCCCCAGTTCCCTTTAAAGAAGGGCGGCCAGCAATTTACCTTCATGCTACAGTCTGTGGTGTTGAGCACTTTCTCTCGAAGCCATTGGACAGCATCTGGAGTCCAGGATCCAACGCTGACAGCCAGGTCTGCTAGACAGCACTTCACAGCCTAAACACAGGTCATTTTCTCAGATAATCTGTAGGACTGTCTGAGGACGCTGCCATTGCTAAGCCAGTACAAAACAAAAATCTTCTTTGAATATATTCATTGCTCTTGACTGCTTTTCACACTTCGATGCTGACCTGAGGCGGGATGGCCGTAAGGTCACGGAGGAACGGCGGTGGGATCTCTCTCAGCTCAAACACCTCTACAGAAGCCTGGACGCCCACATCAATGAACAGGATGTCCAGCACTCTGCTGCCGTGCAGGTTGGTGATCTAAAAACAGAAACATCATATTTATTTAGGTAAAAAATAACAACCCATCTTTTTAAGCCAGACAATTTAAACTGCCTAAATGTAGAGAAAAGATGGACACATCTGATATTGTACAGTAGTTTTGTGCCACTGACCCCATATTATATATAGTTTACTTATTTATTTGTAACTTTTGTAATTGTCATTTTCTTCTCTGTTCTTCCACTTATTTGTTTTCTTTTTTTTTTTATTATCGTTTTTTCAATTTTTCTTTTTATTTCTTGTGTCTCACTTACGATTTTTGTCACATTCAATTTATTTATTTGTACATTTAAGTGTTAATGGAATCGATTATTTTTTGATAATTAAACATGTTTGTTTAACAATTCACCGTCTGTGCTGCAGGGGCCATCTTACCTCTACACGGGACCATTTGCCTTTGTAGCGAGCCAGACATCCTTTCCCACAGAAGGGTCTGGATACCAGGAACTCTGATGTCACCTGTAACAGAAATATGTTTCATCAAGAAACCATTAGCATTATTGTTAAATGTGACTTTACTTCCTCTGGACTGGAGGTTACTGAGTATGTGCAACAGCGGCTTTATGACTGCAATAAAAATTATACTGTAAAAGTTCAAACATTTCACAGGTCCACCGAGATGACACTAAAGTTACCAACACTAGCAAAGGGGAGTAACACTTACAGATCTTTTCCTGGTCAACTACCAAACTTGATATTAAATTGTGAAATCTATTCTCTGAACTTTCTTCTGACTAGAAAAACAAAACCAGACCATCCGGTCTGTTACAGGAACTCATTCGCATATAATTAAAATATGTTCTTATTACTTCCCCACATGCTTGAGGACTTTAAATACACTCTCTGGATTTGCAAGAAGTCTCTAGCCTTGTTAGAATACAATACAGGACTCCACACTGTGTTTCCCTAAACACTGACGTAAAGCATTACTGAGCTGCAACTATGAGCTTTAAAAAGGACAGCAGTGGCACATCTAGAAAAAGCATCAGCTCCACTGTGCTGCTAACAGATTAAGTGGCTTGGCAAGATTATCAACCTAATCTCAATCTGTCCACAACTCGGCCTGAAGAAAGCAACACAGACACATTCACAAAAGGCTTTTAAGATAACTGTGTCAGTCCCAGGCTCTCTGTGTTTACTCCCTATGAATATGGCGCCTAACTAAACTTGTTGGAATGAAAACATATACACAGCTACACCTGTCTTTCTTTTTTTAATACATTTTTAATGAGCATTGTTGGAGGGAGCCAACAACTGCTTCTCTGCAACTGTAAAGAACTTAAACTTGTATTTTAAATGTTTTTGGTAAACAATGAAACTCTATGGCACATTTGCATCACCAACTGAATAAAGATTCAACATTTTTACAGTTTTAAAAGTCACCAAGACATCAAGTGTAGCATAGTCTTAACCTGTGAGTGGAAGTATGTCTCTATATTCTCCAGGATCTCATTCAGCTTGGAAAGGCCTCTGGAGGGCAGCTGACAGTAGATGGTCCCATCTGAGCAGACGCTTCTGACAGTCACGTTCATATAAGCGCTGTTCACCTGAGGAGAGCCAGTGATAAGAGTTTAGTGTGCTGCACAACACACAATTACATACATACACAAACTTTCCTGCACCTGTAACGGGCTGGTTAGCGTCTTGTCCTGCAGGGCTTTCATGCAGGCAGCGTTGATGTTGACATCATCATCCTGCGACGTGTCGTACAGGACAACAAGAGGGATCTGCCCTCTCTCCAGGATCTCAGCCAGTAGGATCTTTCCACTTGCCATCGTCTCAAACTTCTTCAGCACAACAGGCTCCTGACAGAATGGCGCCAGGCCTACACACACACAGGCACACACACACAAGCACACACACACAGGCACACACACACAGGCACACACACACACACACATTTCAACAAGATGTCAAGAAATGATGCCGTAGGGGAAAATAGGAGTGAGAAAAAGGAAGGATAAACCAAGAAAGTGTTTGTTTTCCAATTCAGACTCACCTGCCAGTTTACATTTGGTCGCCTGGAATGGCAGTTGGAAAAACTTCTCGTGTAGCTCAAACACTTTGGTTTTGCTGATCACCTCTGAGAAGCCATGATCCACATAGTGCACCTACAGTGCCAAAGACAAAGACCACAGAGATAACTGACATTTCCTCACATCTCAAGATCCCATAGTCCACCTGATAACTTTTTAAAAGGATACTTCACCCCCAAAATGACGTGTCTCCATGGTGAACAAAAAGCGGAGAAAAGTCAAAAAGTTTAAAAATACTGCATGTGTTTGGGAAGTTGTGAGCATACACAGACTTGGGTTAAATGGCAAGAGATTGTACACGGATGTTTTGATATAGTTTTGCTTTTGTTAAACGCGGCCCCCGTTTACTTCAAGTCATCAAGACTTTTTGTTGAAGTTTGTGGATTCTTCGTTCACCGTGGAAGCATGTGAGAAAAACTACATTTTATTCAAGAATTCAAGGTAACACTGGGAGAATAATTAATAAACAAATAGTCATTTTGAGGGTGAAGTATTAATTTAAGCAAATAATCCTCTGCCTTAGAGGACACTTCTGTTCCTCTGAGTTTGGAAAGATTTCTACATGTTTTTAAATGTATTTGGATCCATCACTTGGCATTCAATAACAAGTGTCCTAAGTTATTTTCTTGACTCCTCACCTTGACCTTGTCAGCCATGACATCGCAGACTTGCGCCCTCAGAATCTCCTCCTCCTCCTCGGCCCTGACAGCAACAAGTTGGCCAGAGGATGGAGATGACAAAGGAGTTGGGCGGCTTTGGTCCAGGCCGTAAAACTCCCTCATTTCATCTTCCATGGACTCCTGGGCCTGGGAGTAACCCTCACCAATGTACCTGTGGGAGGAGGAGCAACGGACAGTGAGAGATTTATCAACTGTCAAGTCTTACAGTACATTCGCACACACATATCATCTACCTACCGGAGTATAACTCCATTGGTGTTGGTGGCCTCCACCACTAGCACAGAGGGATACTCCTCTTTGGGGATCTGCAGAGAAGGCACCGCGTGGTTACTGAGCCTCCTCCCCAGCTCCTGCCTAACCCTCTGCTCCTCCTCACTGGCCGAGGAGTTCCTCCTATTCCTGTTCTCATCCTCTCTACCTCCACCTCCACTGCTGCTCCCTTTGTACAAGATGGCTCTCTTAGGGTTGTCAGGCATTGGGTAGTCGATGGTGCAGATATCGGAGAGGAGGTGAAGGTTCTCCAGGACATGTCCGGGCAGTTTGAACTAGTAAATAAATCAAATTAAATATATATATATATATATATATATATATATATTTATATTTAAAAAATCACAAGTGCACCTAGCTCCTGAATTTGGTAATGACGTTAAAGGGAGTACACCCCAAAATCCAAAATATATATTTTTCCTAGAAATCTTTTGGTGTGAGTAGCAGAGTGTTGGAGATATCTGAGATATACAAGTAGATTCACGCTTCCTTCTGCGCGGTGATATGGTTGCTGGGTGTAATTCTGTAGAAAAAGTAAATAGCTCCTACATGGAGCTGCTCACAACAAGGTATGTGGATTATCTTGAGTAACCGGGTCATAATTTCTAGAAAGAGACATTGCTGTTGAGTTTTTCAAATATATTTTTTTGTCGCTTTGAGCACCACAAGCAGAGTCATCTAGTTCCATTTTATTGTAGAGAAGGCAGACGTCTTTACGGCTGATATCTCCAACACTCTGCAACTCACACCAAAACTATCGAGATTGCTAAATAGCACTACAGGTGAGAGGAGAAATATATATTTTTGATTTTGGGGTGAACTGACCCTTTAATATGATAATGTTTCAAAATGTTACTGACTTTGTAGGTGTCCTGGAAGAGTTTGGGCAGTGCGTGGGCCCACAGGCCGTTGGAGTACTTCACCAGCAGCTCCTCCAGTTTCACCTTCAGGTCGGGGCTGAGGGTAGCAGGGGAGGAGGGAGGGCTGGGAGACGAGGAGGACGAAGGTCGAGTCTGAGGAGAGCGAGAACCAGAGCGAGTCAGATGGGTGTTCAGGGTTCTTCGCGGGGTGGGGGACTGCAGAGGTTTGTCTGTGGGGGTGTTTGAAGTTGGGACAGGGGCAGAGGTGGAGTTTGGGTTAAGGATGGGTGGAGGAGAGGGTGTGGTGGTCTGTTCCTTGGCAGGGTAGAGTAGCAGCTCTGATGGGTTGCTGCTACAGGTTTTCTCAACCTAGGAGAATAAATAGAAAGGCCTTATTATAAAACATGTTGTAGGCAATACAGGCTGAACATGACTAGTTACTCAAACTAAGCATTGTTGCTAAAAATATAGTTTTAGAATTGGTATTAATTTTTTGTTGACAAGACTGAGCTATTGAAACTAACCTCTGCCAAGCACCAACATGTATCTTTGGTGAACTAATTACAGAATCATGAGGGGTTAAAAAATCCTTTCTCTTGCCCCCTGATTTATAATAACATAGGGAGTACGTACAGTGCATATGTGTGTCCAGGTCTCCAAGTCTTTGATGGCGTCAGTGGGCATGTCCTGTTTATACAGCTCTCTGTAGATCTGAGGCAGCTTGGACACCCAGAACCCGTTACTGTACTTCCCCAGGATCTCCCTGATGCGACCCTGGACCTGCTGAGGGTTATAGGGCTTTCCTTTCCCCGAGCCCAGGCTCTCGTTCAGATTCAAGGGTGCTGGAATGTTGGAAAAAAACACAGAAGAAAAGAGCGATTACACATACACATGCATGCAATTACTGCTTTGATCTCTTTGACCCTGAAACATGTGGATTGTATGACATACTTTTCCCCAGACAAATGCACTTGAGTCTTGAAAGAGATTAATCATTTTAATTTAAAAGAATGATAATGAAGCATCTTCACAACCAAAGTCATGCTTCCCTTGTCTTTACCAGGCGCGACAGCAAGGCTGGTATTGTTTTCATCCCGTCAGTCTGTATGTGTGTGTGTGTGGACAGGTTTGTAAAACATTACAGGTGTGTAGTTGAGATCAAAATGAAAGCTGAATTACAAGATGGGTGTGTTCCAAGAAAGGGCGTTGGAAATGGGGGTGTAGGAATTGGGGAAGGGGCCATTGGGCCCCCCCCCCCCACTTTATGCCCTGGGCCGATTTCACGTCCCGGATTGTGAGATCCCATCACAAGATGTTCTCTAGTTTGATTGTTGTCTTTCTTCTTATGGACTGGAACTGGTCTTAAGGTTCAATATTAAAGTGTGAATCCCTAAAATAGCAATAATCAATGTTTGAAGACACGTGATTTAATGATTTAATTTAAATAAGATAGCACAGCATGACACTTGAAAACTGTTCTTTACTTAGTTGATTCTTAAATTTCCTTTGATGATGCTTAGAGCAGCTGGCCATCATTTGAATCGTCTGAAGTTAGTCAGGTATGGGAAACATTTCTGTTCGTTCAGAGGAGGAAAAGCTAGACAAAATGTATTTTTAGCGTAATAAAAAGCAGCCTGTCCTACTTACGACCGGTCAGCTGGGAGTTTCTGGAAAGGTGAGCATGCACCTCCTTCTGAAACCGTGACGGGAGGGTCATCCTCTTGTCTGATCTGGACACAAGAAAACAGAAGAAGGAGGAGCGTTACTTTCTGTGAGCTCTGGAAGAGAAGGACAGACTGAAAACAAAGTTGTTTTATCTTTGATGGAACCTTCAAACTGCTCCATCCATCCCTTCTGACATCAGTTTGAAGGCCTGACTCTGAGCTGCATGTCTGATCCTTAATCTCTTATTAGGTAAAATCATCTTCAAAAAGGACTCTTCTAACATTTTAAAGTCTAACCAGATAACCGTTTACTGCAAGAAAAAAAAGTATTTTTTGGTTTGTCCGCAGTAACACAACCCATTAATCAAACTGTCTTCATCCCCCATTGGTAGAACAATGGGTTGTGGGATACAGCACACTGGATACTGCATTGCACTAGATGCTACTTCTCAGACCTAGTCGGTATAAAAAGATTTCTACATTTTGTAAAATATCCGTCTCTCACACATAGCTGATTTCAGTCATTTTATCATGTCGGTCAATATTTCCTTCTTTCCACCTGTCCTGTATCCTCCTCTTCCCAACAAACAAACTGGACTGAATGTTAGACTGAAGACCGCACTTTTATTTTTCTTCCGTGATTGTAACGTTCTTGACAAGGGAACCTGTGACTTGATTGTGAACAACTTTGCTGGGGTATGGTTTCAAGTCACACAACCTCACCCTTATACCGGAACACACACAAAACTCCTCAACTCCTTTCACCTGGGTTTTTATTTTAATAAAAGTATTTTTTAAAACTGGAACTCTATGTTAGCTCTTTCATTTTGATTGCTGAATGTATCACTTGAACATGCATCCCATAGTTCACCTGCAGGTACACACAAACTCACACACAAATGATGATAACACTGTCCAATGGAAGCTCTAGAGGGACACAGAGAGATGTGCTGATTCACTGTGTCGGTTTAGAAGCGTTAATCTACCAGAGAATAGAGCAGGGATTAAAAAGGGCTCACATCGCCCCTGCTCTGGGCTCGTGTCCCATGCCAACACACCATGCTTCCCACCCTGCCGCCCCATTGTGCTGCGGAGGGTCGGCGGCACACTGGACACCCATGGTGACACGGACAGAGGACTGATGTCAGTTGTTTTCACAGCGGACAAACGAACAGAGCCGTGCATGGAGGGAAGTGAGAGAGCCAGTCAATGAGCTGCATTAATCTAGAGTCATTGTTTAAGCAATGCAGATAGATGATCTCTCGCAATGCTTCTAGATGGCTTCTTCAATAACAATGAATCAGGTTTTTTTTTTTAACTCAATCCAGGTCATAGTGACAGTAGGACTGAAGCCAAAGTTTATTGGAACAAATATTGATTTTAGAAATAGAAAAAATAGATTTAGGCCAATTACCGGAAAAGGGGGATCAAAGCATAACGAGCAATTTACCAATGATTTTACAGCAGAGTGTTAGAAAGAGAAGGAGGTGAACAATGTAAATGTGCCAAACATGTAGATAAGGAGGCAAAGAGAAGAGATGTAGAGAGGAAGTGACAGGCAGAGACAGAACCAGAATAATCTAGAGAGCACACCATCAGCCCAGTGCTGAATAAGCAGCAGCAGGGAGACTGTTTGCACTCAGAAACCAACCACAGTTCAACCAGACTCCCATTCACCAGCAGCCTATTCTGATTCAGCTCAGACCACACAGGTGGGAGGAGAGGAGAGGGGGGGCAGCCAGAGAGAGAGAAAAAAGAAAGAAAGAATGAATGAAAGTGGGATATGTAAGATTGATTTTCATTGACTTAATTGACCACTCAAAACTATCTTCAAATTACCCCCAAAGTTATTTTTTTCAATTGTCTTAGACGGTCCAAAGTATTTTGAAAGCCTGTGGCATTGCAGAGTGAATCTACAGTAAAAGTTTTTGCATGAGATCTAGCTCTGCTACGTTGGTCTTTAACAAATCCCTCGACTTGGATTTCCTCAGCAGTGTGGAAGCTTTGTTGGTAACTTCCACTTAAAATTGTAATATAAAATCTAACTGTGGCCAAGTGCTTACACATAATTAACTCCTAACCATTCCCCTCACTCACTTCTCTGCAGGTGGGTTTCCTTTCCTGTTGGGTGTGTTCTGATTGGACATCTTGTTCGGATGAGCCCCAGTCTTGCCTTCTGACTGGCCATCCCTCATGTCCCTCGCCTGTCTGAAGTCTCCATGTCCCGCCCCTCGACCGCCGCCTCCTCCTCCTCCTCCTCCTCTACCTCCGCCTCGCCCGCGGTGGTTCGGCTGCCTCAGAGAGGTTTGAGGTTTGGCTGCACAGAGAAAGAGAAAGCAAACAGGAGAAGTAAAGACTTTAAGTACACACAAACACACCCTTACTCAGCTAAATCTGATGCTGAGACAGGGCAGTGTGTCTGTCAGGAGGGCACAGTGTTACATATAGTTCAATATCTGGAGACACAACAGATCTGGAGGGCAACTTCATAGCTCCAATCAGTGAGCCAGCAATCAGCAACAACACAATATCTCAAATCAAAAGTTAAGATAGCAAGTATTGTATTTCCAAAAATGTTGAAGAATTTCATATTTAAAAAAAAATATAAGCAACTCTCTAAATGTATTATGTGCTACAGTGATAGTAAATAGTCACAGTTCAGACTGCGGTTACACAAAGAACATTTAAAGTGAATGAAAGTGTGTGTAAATATGAAGTTGGGCTCTGCTGGAAAAAAAGCATAAAATACTATAACATACAATGTACATGCTGTATACTTACACCCTAAATAAATAACAAGCAGGATTATTACAACATGGTTACAAAACCCAGTAACTGTAATCTGTGATGGTCACTGTGTGTTCAGTAAAAATGTCCAAAAGTCAGAGTGCAATGATCCTAACACAGCACCTCATGGTCACAGCATGACATCACGTTTCTGCTGAGTGACATCACCATGTGTTGAGCATAACTCTGAGTCATCTCCACTCCTACTGTCTCTTTTATCTTCACTCTTCATCTCTCTCTTCCTCCGAGAGATCTAGAACTTTGTCCTGCTACTCTCTATTCTTGCTGAATCTCATTAAATCTTTCCAGTGACAAAACACAACAAGCATCAGCCTACGTCATCAAAAGTAATTTATTTTGATTTCTGAATCTTATTCTTTTCTCTCCGAGTGGATGTGCTACGGGCAGTTAATGAATTAACCAATCAATCAATTAATAAATCAATAAAACTTCCAGACACATACACATTACAGAAACTCAGCAGTCGCACATGCAGATAAACATGCAAATAGAGGCAAGGACAAGCACACACACTCAGAGCAGACACCGCATCACCTCACCGGCATGGAGACACAGTCCCTGGTCTGTCTCTGCCTGAATATCAATATCCTAGTGAGGTGGTGGAGGAGAGAACGAGAGAGAGATGAAGAAGTTGATCTGTGAATCAGATGCTCTTTGCTTGCAGCCGAGTCTCAGCCACTCTCGGCTGCGTTAGCCTCAAATCTCAACACCCCACACTCTCTCTCTCTCTCTCTCTCTCTCTCTCTCTCTCTCTCTGTCTGACTCCCTCCTTCCCTGTCATCTGTCCACCCCCTCCCTCCTTCCCATTTCGCCATCCCTCTGCTTTTCTTTTCTTCAGACGCTCTCCTCTTCTCCCTCTCCTCCCTGCACTACCACCTCCCACTGACTCTCTGACAATATTCTGCAGAGTCACAGTATAGCGGAGGTGTATGGATTAAAAAGACATTATTGTACATGTTTCTGTATGTGTGTGTGTGTGTACATGCATGGAGGGGTTCGCACACATGCAGGTATGGTATTTGAATGTGTTAATAGCAAATCAAGTCAGAAAAAGATGAATAAAGGTTCAGAATTTTGTGTGGATATACAGTAATAATGCATGTGAGCTGACATCTTTGTACACACACCAGATACACCTGCTTGAGTCTGGTGTGTGATATTCTTAGTGCGTAAGTCTCCAGGTCTCTTAGTGCAGGTCTCCACAGAGCAACAGTTGAAACCAGTCAGGCCAGAAGGCCAGTCATTCATCCCTAAACTGTCGGGCTGCACCACAGAAAGCATTTGCTAATGTTGCATTGTCAGAGTAGTGATACAGACACTGGACACTTTCTAGTTTTCTCTTGCTGCAGCACTGCTGCACTGTAGCACCAGCCTCAAGAAGAGTGTGGAAAAGGTTTGGAAATATTCAAGGAATTGGATTGAAAGGATGGAGCTTACTGGGACTGAATTATTTTGATCAGTCTACTATTTTGCTGTGTATACATATGCATCATTAATATGCAGACAGGAAAGATTTTATACAGAAAAGATATGCAGTCAGTGGCCCACTGGCAAAATCCAGGCTTTAATATGGACATTAAAGAAACATTGTTGTACATTTCAAAATAGTTGCCGATTATTGTTCTGTTTATCGACTAATCGTTGCAGTGAAAATGATATACTTATAGAGTATAAACTTTATATATATATATATATATATAAAGTTTATACTCTATAAGTATATCATATATAAGAAAAATAAGCGGCAACTATTTTGAAATGTGAACCCATGCAACAGCGTTTCTTTAATGTCCATATTTATTTGCACTTCCTAAATAAAGAAATACATATTACTGATTGATTCTACTGCAGCCTGCTGTGGATATAGAAAAATATAAGGAGTCAAGGGCCAAACAATAGTAAATACATAGTTTTCAACCAGTTACACTGCAAGAAAATCAGTGTTTCTTAGATAACTCAACTTAATTTAGTAGACATCTAGTGTTTAAAGGATGCAGTGTACATACAGTGCAATTGATTATAAAAATGCTCATGCCATATTCTAGTTTATTTTTTAAAAAATCAATCGCGATCAATTTCAAAATGGGCAGTAGTTTGGCAGCCTAGATTAGGCATTTGTAGTAATTTCAAGTGAGCTTTAAGATCCACCCTATACAGCACATGTTGCATCTAAACTCTTTACATTTGAGCAGTGACTGCAAGAACATTTATTCCAACACCTAACTGATTTAAAAGGCACCTTGTGACTCAGTAAACAACATGTGAAATTGAATAGAGCTAAATGTGTGTTCTCCAGAAGAGGCTGATAAAAAGCAAAGCCTATAAGATTACCAGTGGTATGTGAATCTTGTGAAACTGGATTAGTTTCTTGTTGAATACTGTGATGGTGAAGCCATTAGATCCAAAAACGTCATCCCGCCAATTTGGTTTAGTTTTGGTTTCAATTATTGAATGGATTAGCTTTCTGTTTCACAGAAACGTGAAATCCCACATACACAAAGGCAACTTGTAGTGCATAGATTGATTTAACTTGGACTTTAGGTGAGACCAACATAGGTGAGTGACTAGCTCAAAGCTTTGCTTGCTAAAGAATTTTCAATATGAATAATATTATATATTCATACGTGTAAGATTGATAATTATTTTTGTTTATGCTTAGCAATGCTTCAAAATGGTGGTCCAAAATCTTACCATTGAGGACGAGCGGGGCAGCCGGTTTGACCCTCATCTGGGTGTTGACCAGGTGGGGTCGGCCTGTCTTCTTTGAGCTGCGCTGACGAGCCACCACCTTGGCAACGTGGGCCGTCTCATTAGCTCCTGAGGCAAAACACAACATCTGTAGAGAGAAAAGAGTAGACAGACAGATATTAATAAGAGATTCATCACAAGGTGGCACAAGTTATGATCAAATATTAACCCCACCAGGTAAGTGCATATTGTTGATTATATAAATAATAATCTTATTTAATTATGGCTAAGTATGTGTACACATCTATCCTTCAAATCAAACATCCAGCACACACACACACATGCACGCACACACCTCTCCAGAGCGGCTGCGCTCTGTGCGGACTACAGAGGGCATGCTGGCTAGCAGTGTATCCAAGTGGTTGTGTCCCATCTGTTTGTGCGGTATCTGCTCCCCGGTCAGTTCTTTGTACTCGGACTGCAGACGGGACAGTGACACTCCGCCTCGGTTGGCCTGGAGGACGGCCCGCAGCATCTTCTTCACCAGCTCCACGTCAGCCATCTGAAGAATAAATAAATAAGAAGTAAATAAGAAGCAACTAAACTGATGCAGAAATACTTTAAATGTACCATTTAAGGCAGGCAGTAAGTCTGAGAGTGACTGCTGCTGCTGCTGCTGCTGCTGCTGATGATGATGATGATGATGATGATGATGATGATGATGATGATGCCCATTCAAACTTGCTATAGCCTGCACATAGATTCAGTTCATTCCATGGGCCAATGGCTGACAGGTTAGGCAAGTCTTTATTAACTCAGATTTACAAAGAAAACTGTATTTCAATAAGGCTGAACTCTGTTTCAGACTGATGGATTGGATTTAAATGTATATTCACAGTGGTATTTGTCTTTTTTACATATTTAGTCACAACATATGACCAAAACAAGTATGGATCAACCATATCCTTTTTTCTTAAGAGAAAGGAAAGCTACTTTTAAATTACCATTCCACTATTCTGTCTAATACCAAGGAAGTATTTATTGATGATTTAACTCTTATCTCATTTTGTGACACTTTGGTAAAGGACTTGAGGTTCAGGGTGTTAAAAATTCCCCCTGGAGTACAGCATGTTACAGTCCATCTCACTGCAGAAAAAAACACTGTCGGTTTTCTTCATAGTATGCAGCCAAACCAAACTGCCCCAAATAGGAATTTACAAAACTCTGCATAGAACAAACCTGAGCCAATATGATATTGAATATGAAAAGTATTATAACAGCTACATATACATTTTTCAACAAATATTCGCTATGATATAAGAAGCTGGACGCTTGCTTTGAGAAAGTGGAGACACACCCTCAACTTTACGCAAATATGGTCTGTCCAGTGCAACCCTTTAGTGGCCAACCTTTTGACCCCATATTAGTCGCTCTCTGAAATTAGGCGTCTTTGGTATTTGTGCTATGCCCAGTGTACACACAGGAATGCACACACCTCTGGGAGAGTACATGTCACCAAATTTCGCACAGTATTTGGAAAGTCGCCCTTGTTTGGTGTTATGCAATTGTAACTGCTTTCGGGACCCGTCCTCCGTAAAGTATATGCATGAATTGGAGAATTCAGAAATATATCTATAGGCTATTCCGCACTGGGCATGGTGGTAGGCTACTATGAAGGGAAGGGTGATAAAAGTTGTAATTGACTGGAAACAAGTGAAATATACATGTGAGCTTTAACCTACCTACTATAAAGAAAAGGTTTCAGCATTAAATGAGTTTTAGCCACTTGCTGATGTTTTGTGGAGTAGGCAGCAGACGGGACAGTGAAACTATGAATGACGTAACTCGTCACACTTCGATTCCACACCCTCCTTGGAAACTAAACTCATGGGGTTAAGTCTTATTTCGTTTTCTGAACAAAACGGTAATTAAATAGTCCTGACTTATAGAATAACACCGGCAGAGAGTACCACCAGACCCAGCATACACTCAGTTCAGGGAACGATACTGCGCGGAACATCGAGTTAAATCCTCCTGCCACCTCCGGGATAGTAGCTCGTAAAGTCAGCTAAAAAACACTGGCACGAGACCGGAGGCAAATAAATGTTGCCTTCAAAATAACACCAGAGAGCCTCAGCGAATATTCTTTACCTCGTATATCAGGCACACAAGTTTTCACTTTGAAAGTCACTAGCGGAAGTACGGTTTTGTGTCCTAGCTAGCTTGACAGCTTTCGAGCCATCCGAGCCGGGAGTATAGGAAGAGGCAAAATAGAAACCCGACAACTACTTTGCCTGGAGTAAGTGTTATAAAAGTAATACAAGTCCGAATACAAGCTACAAGCAGCATTATACCTTGCTTTAACAGACGGGATGGTGAAGTCGGGACCTGTTCCAGTCGCTGTCAGGGCTGCCACCACCACAGGGCTGAGCTGCGGCCGAAGAAGCACTGTCCCCGGGGTGTCTACTGTCTGCCAGCCGGTCCAGGCACAGCCTCTCCTCCGCCACCTGATTGGTCGGCTGTGCATGGGCTTCTGGTTAATTACACGTCAATATATTCATCCAGGGGCCGCAGCACAGAGGACACATGTTGTGAAGAAGCAAATCCTCACATTTCAGAAGCTGGGATTAGAAAAACGTTCAACAATTTGTGCTTGACAAAAATGAATCAAATGATGAATCAATTATTGAAGTAGTTTAGGAGTATCTATTTTTATTTTATTTATTTAACATGTATAATTGTAACAATAACGACCAAATATATGATGAGAAAAGAAACAACACACACAGCCTTAGGCCGTCAAGATGGCAAACTACCATTAAGACCTTGTAAAGAAGTAAATGGACAAGAATGGAGGCCACCCAATCCCACATTTACGGTGAAAATAAAGCTTTTTAACCCATTTGTTCCCGCAAATGAGAATTTCCTTTGGCGTAAGTGCTCTCTGGGCTGAATATCAAATATATGCACATATATGCAGTGTAAAAAAAAGTAATATGGAAAACATTTAATAAACACACACAATGTGCTTATTAAACTTGATTTTTCATGGTTGTAGATACTTGCCCAAAGTGTGTCGTAATCATATTTAAAGGTAAATGTTGTTGCTTTTTACCTTATTGTAGTCTTTGGGCACAAGTGGTGGCGGCCACCAGGGGCGCTAATGTACACTTTTCTTCTTATCTTTGGTCTGTCAGGCCACCGGAAGTGAGCTGTCAAAAACGGAAAAGACTACCGGATTTCCAAGCTAGGTAGCCAAAAAATAACAACAGACAAACAACAATCATTGTTTGTCTGCATGAACATCACAGGGACCCACATTTAAAGACAGGAACCTCTGTGTATGCCAGGTGAGCTAAATTACAAAATACATGTATCCTATGTTAGCTTCTTTCTGATTTGCCTTGCCTTAAGCTGAGCTGGCCAGTTTTAACGTTAGCTATTAAGCTAATATGGTTAGTTGTTAACTCAATTTTGATGTCTATCTAAACCTAGATGGCAACGTAAAGAGTAGTTAACGAACGTTAAGTTATTTAAATAATTTTAATGTATGGCTGTAATTATTTGGAGCGTAGCTCAAGCTAACTGCAGCAACGTTAAAGCAGAAGAGCTTGTTATCTGTTATGACTTATCCACCCTCTTCTGTCGTAATACTGTTGGGTGCTTTTTATTGCATTGTGTGTTAAGTGTGGTATAATTATACATAGTTTTTATTTAATAAAAACAGATAATTAAAGCTAGGCCCGGGCCCTCTCAATGACTATCAAGTGAAGAAATGTTAGCTGAAGTTAGCCACTGATTGTCAGCTGGTAACTGATTGAAAAATTAAAACGAGCTCATTGTTTACATGTTTGTTAAAAATAACGTTATACAGCTTATAAAATACAAAAACGCAGCAATGTCTCTACACATTACTACTTCCCAACTGAGTGTTATATAAATGAAGTCCAGTAAATTTCATCACTATTGAAGTGAAGTATCAAACTCTGTTTATCCTGTGTGGAGACACAAATAGCTTGTTATTACCCTCCCCTTTTCACTTCAAATCAGCTATGACGTTTTCTGATGCACCACATAGGGTCCCTCCCTGAGTCTTGTATTGTCCCCTCCCTGAGTCTTGTATTGTCC
>CALSBV010010391.1:34104-67753 GCA_943590825.1 Bovichtus diacanthus
GCCATTGAGATGGAGTTGAGGAAAATGGAAGTGGCTCAGTCAAATAGACAGGTATCCCTCCTCACCTCCTTCATGCCGGACTCCTTCCTCCGTCATGGTGGAGATCACGACTGTATCCTGGTCCTTCTGCTCATCCCCAGGCTCATCTGCAAGGTATGAAGCTGTGTGTATTAGGGATGGGACGATAAAGGATTTTATCCTGGATCGTGATAAAAACAATATATATATAAAAAAATTAATAAAACTCACAATAAGTTGATTGCTGTGATTTTCCATTATTGTGATAATTGTAGATATCTTCACGAGTGACTTGAAAAAGCTATTAACTATACTCACTCGTAGAATAATCTTTTGCTGGGCCTAGTTTTTTTCTACAATTAATGTGTGTGTGTCTCTCTCTTACCTGGCAGGCTGAGCTGATCAGTAAACAGGCCCAGGAGAAGTTTGACCTGAATGTGAACTTGGCCCTGGGGACGGGGCTCAGAGGGCCTCCAGGAGAACAGCGCAGTTTTGCCTCAGGACTGGTCTACTCCCTCAGCCTGCTGCAGGCCACTCTGCACAAATATGAACAGTAAGCACCGCAGCTTCATCACGTCATGTGTCAGAAACAATCTATGGTATTATTATCAGAATTCTGAAGATTTGTGTCCAGGTTGATAGAATATTTGATTGCTCTTTCACGTTGCTGTGATATTGTAAACCTAATTCACTAACAAAATTGGTGTTGTCCGTTCTTTTCCCTCCTCTGATTCTAGGGCTCTGAATACCTGCAGCGTGGAGGTTTTTAAGCGTATGGGTACACTCTACTCTGAAATGAGCTTCCATGAGCGCTCTCTGGATTATTTCATTGACCTGCTGCATAAAGATCAGCTGGATGAGACTGTTCAGGTGGAACCTCTGACTAAGGCCATCAAGTACTATCAGGTAACAAAAGAATGGTTTTATACTTAAGAACTTACCAGGGTTGTATCTGTCTTCTAACAGGCATTCGATTCGATGCATTCGATTTCCTTAACATCATGATCTGTTGTATGTGCTTCTTAAACTATTGTGTGATTTAATAAGTCTCTCAGCCTGCTGAACCTTTGTTTAACTACTATAAAATAAAATAAAAATCTACTCAGTGAAATAGACATCTAAACACTGAAACGTGTCATTTTAATTGAATATAATCTTTTCTTTTCTCACTGTTGTTTTGTCTTCCAGCAACTGTACAGCGTCCATCTGGCAGATCACACTGAAGACTGCACAGTGCAACTGGCTGACCACATTAAGGTACTTCACACACGTTTCTTCGGCAGCGTAGTTTCCATTTTGTTATAAAGACTGCAACAGTTTTACTCCTATGATGAGCCAAGTAAACAGGAATGAGAGTATAGCAATAGGGTTTCCTCACTTCACTAGTCCCATCCTCTCACCTCCAGTTTACCCAGAGTGTCCTGGACTGCATGGGAGTGGAGGTAGCTCGTCTGCGGGCCTTCCTGGCCGCAGGTCAGGAGAACTCTGGCCTCATTGTCCTTCTGAAGGACCTGGACACTTCCTGCTCCGATATCAAACAGTTCTGTAAGAAGATCCGCCGTCGCATGCCTGGGACAGATGTAGTTGGAGTACCCACTGCTCTCAACTTTGGACCACAGGTATGGGATACAGAAACAAACATAGATAAAGGAGTTAACACACACCCAGTAAATGGCTGTATGAAACTAGAGCTCATTGTAGGTTTGATGAGAGCAACTTGGAAGTAAGCCCTAACGCTTATACAGAACTGATTGATCTACATTATATATTTGACTGGCATGTTGTGTCATCTGGGAGGTGTCGGAGTCACTTACGGAGTGCAGGCGCCAGCAGACCCGTGTGGTGGCTGTGCTGCAGGAAGTGGCTGCAGCTGGAGCTCAAATGGTTGCTCAGCTGACAGAACAGGAGGGGCTCAACGCGCTCAGACTGGAGGATATCGCCTGCAAGGCTGTGGAGCAGGTAGTTCAACTATAATCATGGAACAACAATGGGTCAATTGTCACTGACAGCTTTAGATTCTAGTTGTAAATCAACCTATCAAATTCAAATACATTAAGGTTGTCAGAAATATCCTGAATTGATTAGACTTTTAGCACTTAAGTAGAAACTAAGTAAACCTTATTTTAAACATTTTTTTTATTTTGTCTGACTCATGAACATCATGAACTTAAGTTTTAAAAACACTGTCCTGTGTTCTGAATATTGTTGTTTTGGGACAAGTAGATATGTGTGTTTAGTTTTAGGTTGTAGCTGCGTTATTGTTTTATCTAAATCAACTCGTTTCTCCAAGGTGTATGGCTCTCATGGCCTGAACGGCCCAGAGTGTCTGCGTCAGTCCTGCAGCTCAGTCATCAGTACCATGAACAAGATGGCCACGGCCATGCAGGAAGGAGAGTACGATGCTGACAAACCACAGGGCAAGGTATCTTTCCCTTTTTCTCTTTGATGAATAACATAATTCAGACATTGAAATTCAAGCATATTTCTGCCATTTGTCAGTTCTTACTGTTTGATCATGTCCTCAGATTCCTCCAGTGGATGTGAGAGCATCCACCGTCAGGGCCGAGATGACAGACGCTGAAGGTCTAGGAGTGAAACTAGAAGACAGAGACACGGTCATCAAGGAGGTCAAGAAGTCCCTCAAGATCAAGGTGACACACTCTCCAACAAAACTCATTCAACCGGTCTCTGTGAAGTGAAGTGTTAAACATAGGTCTGCCATGTGGGAAAAAAGAAGAATCAGAAACAGACTGATGTGTCTGTACCTCTCTTTCCCAGGGAGAGGAGCTGAGTGAGGCAAACATCCGTCTGAGCCTGCTGGAGAAGAAGCTGGACACCTCCACCAAAGACGCAGATGAACGGGTGGAGAAGATTCAGACCAAACTGGACGAGAACCTTGCCCTGCTGAAGAAGAAAGAAAAGTAGGAACTATAAAGAAGCAAATGTTAACACCTTTGCACTTCTTATTTTCCTGCTCACTCACCTTCCTTTCTCCTCATCTTCAGGGAGTTTGAGGAAACGATGGATGCCCTGCAGGCTGATATCGACCAGCTGGAGGCGGAGAAGGCTGAGCTGAAACAACGTATTAATAGCCAATCAAAGATGACCATCGAAGGCTTGAGAGCCCCACCTGCCTCTGGAATTGCCTCCATTGTTCAGGGATCTGCAGGAGGTGAATTACTGTCTAAAGGAATTGTCTCCAAGTTTTGGGGGAAAAAAAGACACTACTGTGAAAGGAGAAGCACAGGCTGTCTTTTTTTTGCACACACATAAGTTTCCATAAAATTCAGATGACAAAAAAAATAAATGCGACAGGAGAGGTCACGAAAGCACAGGCTTATAAAACGGACATCCACTCAACTTCACAAGACAATAACAAAAAAGAAAGAGACAAAACTAAGCTAAGATAATTTCAGTAGAAAACAATCCAATAAAAACAACTAAGTCATAGTGATTGAATGTCTCTCACTGTTCTCCCTCTCTCTCCAGCAGGTCTGCCTCCATCCCTGGCAGGACCAGTGCAGGTGGTGGACTCTCCTCTCCTCAGGCAGCAGGTTGAAGCCCAGAGACTGGGAATCAAACACCTCAAGAATGAAAACAACAGACTCAAGGTACACTGGTGTTAGTTAGTATTGTTATATCTAAAGTCTAAAGTGTGGTAATATTGACTTAAGAGTATATTACTTACAGGCGGAGAAGATGCGAGCCCAGCTGGCCTCCCTGCCTCCACTCTGCCCTCCCAAACTACCACAAGCTTCCAAAGAAAGCTCTATGCCACCAGATGGTCTGAACACAGGCATCTACCGCAGGACTGACCAACTGCTGGCAACCCTGCTCAAGCTGAGTTCAGAGGTTAAAGTGGTGGACATCACTGGGAAGACAGCAGGTGTGTCTCAGTTTCTAGACTTTCCTCTCCTGTGTGTGCGCTTGTTCAGAGTCCTGGTTAATTTTCCATCTTGCCTTTGTGCTTCTTCCAGTCAGTGCTGGTGCCCAGCTGATGGAGCAGACGGCTCGACTGCAGAACCTCAGTAATGCTCTGGACAAACTTAAGGTGACAACTTCAGAATTGTATCTATTCTCCTCACAATGTCAATAAGCTGACAGGCAATACAGAACATTTGGACCCTTTTTCTGTTTCAGGGAGAAGTAGCTGAACATGTAGTCTCCTACCAGCCAGGAGCGAAGGCTTCTTCCGACTTCGCCACCTTCCCAGTCTCCTCTTTCGTTAAGGTAAAACCTTGCAGTACACACACCATCAGTTCTAAGATTTAACAGTTAAGATTTTGTTCTAGCCAGTAGCTTTTAATACTTTCAGAAATAGCACATTTACACACATACAATTAAATCACATACATATTTGTGTCGTTTGCTAGGCCAAGGAAGAGAAGCAGGGGGGAACAGTGTTTGTAGGTCGTATTGCCATTCCATGCACCCGTGGACAGGAACAAGTCCACCGCCTGGTCCTGTCACAGCAACAGCTGCACAAAGTGCACCGCCTCCTCATGTCCTAACAACATGCCACTGGCCCACAGCCATGATCGAAAGTACACCAAGAAATGCTTTTCTTCTTTATTCTCATTCCAGCTTCCACTTCACGTCACCCTTCTATTTATCCACTTTTGCTTTTCCCTATTCTCAGGAAATTGTATCCAATATTTGCAAAGTTAGGATGATAGCACTAATAATAATTGTGGCACAGCAATGACTTTATATTGATGTAAAACTGATTGGTGTTTTGAATGGGTTGGTCTCCTGAATGTCACATTATGAAGGAGTCATGTTTTTGCTAAAAGTTTGTAACCACCAATTTTACCAACTCTTAGTGTGAAAAGCCAGCGATGTCACTTTTACTGTACTTGTCCCCATTAATAGTTTCTTTCCCTTTGTATTTGTAGAAACTTAAGTCAATAAAAGCAAGCAATTCACTTCAGAGCAAGAAACATTGTTAATGTGTCAGTCAATTTTGATTACTGAAGGTCATTCAGCAAGAAAAAAAGACTAATCATTTAAGAGGGGGAAGCCCAAAAGTATATACACATTACACCATTCCATGCTAGCGCTTTATAGTCATGCAAAGGTATAATCACTTTAATCTGTTATGGACTCCATTTTATGAAATAGATTAAAAAGGGACAGTTCATCCCAATAACAAAAACACATTGTTGTGAGCAGTTTCATGTAGGAACCATTTTCTTTCTACCAAACTACACCAGTCAACCGTATCACCGTGCAGAAAGAAGCGCAAATCTACTCATGGACGAGAGGCTTGTGCTCACTTGTTGGCGGGTGTAGTTCGATTGAAAGAAAATAGTTCAAACATGGAACTGAGTAACCAGGTCGTGATTTCGGGAAAGAGACGTTGCTGTTGAGTTTTTTAAATATTTTTGGTGCTTTGAGCAACACAAGCAGAGTGACATGTAGTTCCATTATATTGGAGAGAAGGCAGATATCCCCAAACACCCACCAAAACAATCTAGATTGATAAATAGCATTACAGGTAAGAGGAAAAATAAGTATTTTTGATTTTGGGGCATCCCTTTAATGAATTTAAAATAAAATCTTAGCTTTAGCATAGTTACGATAAATCCAAGTTCAAAAGCTGTTCTACCAAAGGGTTCAGGGAATAAGTTATCAAAATGTAGCAGGTTTACTTTGTTACTGGCTTGGTCAAACTGATCCAAAGACTTCTGATTGTATATAAATCTCACTTATTTCCACATCAGTGTTTAAGGTCTAATGGGAACCTAATCTTTATACCATACTTGATCTGTGTGGGACATGAAGAAGCATGAGAAGGATCATTACTGCAATAAGTGATTAAGTCAGAAACAGTCCTCCTGAAATATTAGCATCAACTTTAATAGAACACAGCACCTGACACATTTGAAGTGCAGAATTAAAATGGAAAATATTTTTTAAAATCAATTCTTCGTGCCAAAGAAGAAAAAACTAATAAATATTCAATAACTAAAAGACTACTGATGTACAATATAGGAAAGGGATCTGAATCTTGTAAAATCTCCCTGCCTGCCTCAGTAGTAGCGGCCACGGTGGCCGTATTGGCTGGGTCTGTGATGGGTGTACGGAGCATAGTGGTGCCTGGCGTGTCGGTTCCTCATCACGTAGGGAGGATGAGGATGATTATGATGATGATGATGATGATGCGGCGGCCCGTTGTAGGGCTCAAAGTGGTGGGGAGGCCTGTGGTGGAAACCTGCAAAAATATACAGGAAGTGTTAATAAGCTCTAGAGCGGAGACACTTTCAATAACTAGAACTAGAAGACAGACAGATAATGTGGTCTTACAAACAAATATTTACACTGTATTGCAGGGTCTGGTTGATGGAAAATGCATTATCCGTTTGGTCACTGCCACATTTATATCAGTCTACCAACTTACCACTTCTAAACTGTCCATGTCTGTGGACTGGTGGGGGTGGTGGTGGTGGTGGTGGAGGCGGGTTGTTAATGTAACCAAAAGAGAAGTAATCATGACAGAACTCCCTGTAGCCGTTGTAGTAATTTCCCTGTGATGGGTGTCGCTCTGTGGAGAGACAAGGGAGGTGGCAGAAAAGATGAACACTTTGCCATGTTCCCGTTTTTTTTAAAATTACTTCTACTACACAGGAACCTAATATTTAATTGTTGATCCTTTAGATGGCCGAGACTATTTCTGCCATCACAGTGCATTATAAATGAGCTAGAATACTTTAATGTTACATCATTAGTTGGCAAAGTATTTAACATTTTTAAATAGGGCTGGAATTTACGATTATTTTTTAATCATAGATTAATCTGCTATTATTTTCTAGATTAATCAATTAATCTGTGGATCAACTAATCGATTATTCGCCCAATCGTTGCAGCTCTAAATTTTAAGCAGCATCAAATCAAAGAGATTAAGCATCTCACCCATGTTGAAAAAATAGATGTTGGGAGGGTGGTGGTAGTTAAAGGCACGCTTTACTCGATGCACTCCTGAAAAAGCAGCAGCATAACATGCATCAACAAACAGAAGAGCTGAGAAAACGCTTCAGTTTACAAGATTTACACCAACACTGTGGTCATTCTGTGGAAACTGTGCTGCCATCATGTATTCAGGGTCTCTGTAGAGTTCATGTTCAAATAGCATTAACCCATTAAATTTTAAACCAAGCTACATCCCAACCATTTGACGCAGAATATCAAATACCACTGATAAACATTCACTGTCCACCACTGTAATTTGAACATGGACTCTTTTTTTAATTTTTTTTATATAAATTCAGTGTCAACCCCTTTATAGTGATTCCCTCTCCGGGTCAAATTGATCACTATAAGTGGAAAACTATTAAAACCAATTATTTTCTTTTGTTTTCTTTATTTCTTATGCCGATTACCATCTAATTGACATTTGTATATTTATTACATGAATATAAAAGTAAATGACAGCTTTGTCATTTACTGAATTTTAACAACTGTTACTCTGCATATTAAATTACTGTACCGTTTATAATTAAAATGCACTATAATACAGTAAAGTAAAATATAAAAAATAGAGTTAACTGTAAATCAAATATTAATTATGGTATAGCCTAAAACAGTGTTGTTCCAGTTACAGTACAGCTGGTAGTGCAAAACTGTTACAAACCCACAGCTTAGTGTTAACAGGCCTGAAAATAAAATGTAGGTGCTTAGTAAAAAAATAAAACATTTTTTCACACATGTTGTCATGTATGAAAAGATCCAAAATGAACACTGTATGTGGACTAACTGATTACTCTAAGCAAATTATTTAAACGGTATTAGTGCAGACATGATTCTGTCCCATATTTAGGATCCATATAAACAGTTTGTACTGTGAATAGAGATAAAACATCAATGAGTAGAAACAGATCCAAACAACCCATCATCATCTGATGTCTTACCGGCAGGTTTGGTAGCATTTCCATGGGCTGGCTGCTGAGCAGTAACCTCAGCATGTTCTAAAAACAACAAACTCATGTCAACCTAACTTAATTAAAAAAATGTTTTAAAAAGCCAGGAAATGTCTGTAGTGTTCTGGAGAACAAACACATATGGAAAAACACCACATCCTATTATTGCAGTATGTCCTACCATGACCTGTCTCATGGTGTGTGTGTGTGCGTGTGTGTGTGAGTGAGTGTGTGAGTGAGAGAGAGAGAGAGTGTGTGAGAGAGAGACAGAGAGAGTGTGTGAGAGAGTGTGTGAGAGAGAGAGACAGAGAGAGTGAGAGAGATATTCCTCCTCACCAACAGCAACCAGTGGCATAGTAACGCCCCATGCCTGTGCAGAGTGCTGTAGCAGCAGAGAGGTTATCTTGCGGTGGGCAATGGCGTTCCAGTGGACTCCGTCCTTCGTACGATGTTGCAGGGAGAAGCGGAACTGGTAGTGGAGGTCCAACGCATCCATCCCATAGGCGTCAGCTAGAGTCCCGCTGTAGAAGTTGGCGTCAATCACATCATAACGCAAGTGGGAAACCTTGTGCTCAATCTGAGGTGAAGGGGGGAGAGGACAACATTTTAAGGCTGGAGGAGCAGCAGTCGTCAGGAGAATATGCAGAGAAATAACCTTCAATCAGACGTGTGGGGAAACAATTATCAAAATGTACTGAAAATATAACTAAACTACTTTTACACATTACTATTTTTTATTTATTTATTTATTTTTTAAACAAGCAGAGGCATTTATTCAGTTTACATAATGCAACTTACTTTAGTATGAATTCTACAGGCTTCCGTTCAAATCATACAAATCTCCTGCTGTCTGCGTGTTGTGAACATATTAACTACATCTATAATCATCCCAGTTTCACTAAAGGTTTACAGGTTATGATCCTACTCTGGAGGGGGACAAAAAAAAAAAAAATACAAACAACATCATTTTCTTGAGTTCTTCTCAGGGAGTTTGTGATGTTACTAAGCCTGGTGAAGTCAGAGACGCTGAGCTACTGACAGGACAGTTGGTTCTGAGGTTGGAGTGTGAATGTATGGCTCAGTAGTGGTTAGACACACCACTGATGTCTCGTGTTGAATGTGACCTCCAGTAAGGTGCAAGAAGAAATACTTTATGAAATATTGTACGCAATGATGTACCTCAGGCACCAGGAAACCACCTTTGAGCCTCTCTCCTAAGGGCATGGTGAGGTTCCATATCACCAGCGTTTCCTCTGGCAGGATCCCATTCAGCTCGCCAAAGAAAGTATGTAGGTTATCCTTGTAGTTATCAAGCCAAGTAGCGTTATACCTACAACAACACAGACACAGACTGACCGATGAAGAAAAACTTTACTCTGCACAAACTAATCAAGAGACATTCAGTCACACCTTACACCAGGTTAGCAGCAAACGGCTTCAGGAACATTTTTACACAAAGCACATTTACTCCCTTAAGTTAAAGTGGACAATGATGACAACAACAACAACAAGGATTGGGAGAAAGAAACAAGGTGATATATTGACTGAAATGTTCAAGGTTTTCATTGACTAAGATAAGACTAGAATGCCCAGACTTTTAGTCAACTAAAACTTGACAAAAAAATAAACAGTTTGTAGGTGAAATTACACAAGTAATAGTATTATTGTTATTACTATATTTTTTTTAATGATGAAATTATAAAAAATATTGCTATTTTTATTTATTTTAATTCAGAAATAATTTTTCTTGCGTCCTTTAGCATTATTTTTGTTTATATGGAAAAGAAGCATGGAAATACCATGTTTTGTTATTTAGTGACCTTAATGACCAGATGTTTATATTAACAACAGATCACCAAGGTAATTAGTTGGATTACTAGTTACTCCTTCACCATACCTACCTAGAAATATCCCAAACGCAGGAGTTGACAATGACTACATCTGGTTTCATGCCGTGGCGGAAGTCTTCTAGGATGCTCCGCATGTAGTGAGAATAGATGCGGGTCACAAAGTAGAAGCGGACCAGGTGGTGGGCGGACTGAAACTGCCGAACCTCCCGGTACTCTGTTCCATTGTGCATTTGACTTAGACAACCTCCTTCCACCAGGCAGTCCTGTTCAAAGCTCATCTCACCCTGAAGGAAAAAGATATGAGAGGGAGGACGAGAGGAACAAATGGGGAGTGAGACACACGCTACACCTACGTGATAAAATAAGGAACATTTGAAAATGGTTTCTTTTGAGACCCACCAAAAGAAGTCTAATGACGAAAATGGAGCAATGTTGCTACATTGAACTTTTTCAGAGTACAGCTTATAATAATGACAGCAGTAAACAAAAACATGTATGAATATGTAATTTCATCTTATTTTTTAGTATGCACAGTAGAGTATGAGAACTTGCCTTGCTCTTGAGTTGTCTTAAAGAGATATAATTGTCCTTCTGCAACAGCAGAACAAGGTCCTTGTACACAGACCTCTGAACTGAAGTGAGACACAGTATTAAAACGTGTCAGTGGAAAAAAGGTGGACGAAATGTGTCAAATGCACAGTCAACAAAACCAATTGAAATTAGGGCTGCACAATAAATATATTTTTAAAGTCATCGCAATGTCAATTTGCACGATAAACACATTGCAAAGACCGCTATATTGCGCTCAGGGATTTTTTTTTTGTTATATGAAAAGGCATCAGTAGAAAGTTTTACTTTAAAATGTAACTATAATTTTTTTTAATTAGTGCCTTATGTGCAGAGTTCAATGTTGCATTTGCTCAATAAAAGAAAGTTGGAAATTATTTTCTTACATTTCTTTTGTTCTTCAAAACGCAATTTGTGGTATTTTAGCAGTATACTCAAAACAGAAGAAAGGCAGAACTGAGTGCACTTTAATATCGGTTTATTAATCGCAAGTATATCGTTACCGTATATTTTCCTCGTATCATGCAGCCCTAAATGATTTGAAATGTAAATAGTTAACCTGCATGCCAGTTCATTCAAGAGCAATGATAATTAAATTCCTTCTTTAAATTAAATGGGGTGCCCTAAAACCTTTTAAAAACATACTTAATTTGAAAGAGAAATGTTGAATTTAAGTGACTACTCACTGGAGTCTCCCAGCACCACAATGAACTTGTTATGGAGCAGCTGGCTGGCCTGCTGGTGGCTCACACACTTCATTATCTCCTTCTGTTAATTACAAAGCCAAACATGTTTGTTGTTTTTATTAAAAGTGAAAGTTCCATTTACTCATGAAATAAGACGGTTTACATTGTCGTTAGGCCGTAAGTGCAGTTTATAATGTCTTAGTAACGTTAATGGCGCCTGTAAAATTCAAACTTCTGATAATAATTAGCTAGCATTGGCATATTAGTAAAGTAGCCTTAGGATAATTGGCTGGCTTCAAACTTAAAGTAACATGAGTTCACAAATACTTACCATTTATGAATTTCTGAGCAAATTGTAGCTATATTTAGCAGTTGAAGCTAACTACTTACGCTAACCGTTAGTTTGTCGGGGGGGTTCTAGCTAACGTTAGTCAACCGCTCCTTGGAGCCACTTTTAAAATTGTTCACGACTCGAATAAACTCAAATGTATGGCAATTGTTTCATTTTGTAGCTTCAACATCAAGTTTTAGCTATAGATTGTATAAAATAGGTTTTAACTCAATACTCGATTCTCCCGTTATTTTTGTCGACAACAGGTGTCTCCAAATTGATGATGCTTTTAAAGACTATCGGAAATATCATTGTTGAATCCCATCTCGCGAGATGTGGTATACAGTTAATGGGTTTGATGTGATAAACAGTCTCTGATAATAATGCAAATATAAACTGATACTTTTTTAAAAAACAAATTGTATTTTTATGTAATTTCATTTTGTAGAAAAGTGTAGAAAAAACGTGATTATTTACAATAAGATTTATATGATGAATTAATTAAAATTTAAATGCAAACAACCTTTTCTTTTATTTACAACTATTTTTATTGGTTCAAAGCAGGAGAGGTATAACATTTACATATATTTACATATTATATCACCAGTTTTACTTTTTTTTTTTTTAACTGTAACTATAACATCACAACTCACTTCACAAAAAGATGCAACTCTTTGCTAATACATTTACTTGTGTGTCATATAATCCTTAGGCAGTGTAGTATGTACTGCCCTAGTTCCTATTAGACTCAAATTATATGCCCAGAGACCAACCAGCTGTATCAGTTAGTTAGTGTTGTCAGTCGATTTAAACACAGATTAAAGAGCTAACAACCTATTTTAGCTTTGTTGAAGAACTCCACGTGTGATGTCAAGATCTTAAAATGACCTTCAGTGACAAGTTATCAGTTATAAAGATTAACATAATTGTAACACCTTTCAAAATGGGACAATACCTTTACTAAAAGTCAACTGTTATACATGAAGTCTAAAGATAATCTATTGTGATTTAAAATAGGATTAAGAATGATGATTGATTTGTGTGACTTTTATTCAAGAACAATACATAAACTTTAAAAGAACATTGTCAAATGTTTTTCAAATAATTACTCTTTATTTAATTGCTTTGGGAAATGTTGAAGAAGAAGCTACAAACCGTGAAATAAAACAGTTTCATACAAAACACAACCTCTCTGTTAATCCCATACTAATTGCTTTTCAGAAGTCACTGTCATCATCATCATCATCATACTCTATCACTATTTCTCCTTTTCTCTTCTCTTCCTCCTTCTCCTCTTCTTCTTCATGCGTGTCATCTTCTTTCTTGGTCTCTCTTTTCTGGTGAAACTCCTGGTAAATCCCAGTCAGGGCTTTTGCCGCTTCCAGAGACACTTTCAGATTTCCTATCACCTCTTTGTCCTCGTCCACACTAACGACTGGAGGAAAAAGAGACACAGGGACAGACACACTGTATAAAGGTCTATGTTTCACACGTTATTACATTACATTACATTTAGCTGACGCTTTTGTCCAAAGCCAATTACAATAAGTGCAAATAATCATGAGGATACAACTCAGAACAGCAAGAAAGGGTATAAAAAAACACCCTTGAAAAAGTGTACCGCTTCACTCCTTCACATGTACGGGTCATTTAGTTAAGTTTGAACATCAAACTATTTCAGAAACCCTTCACCAACGAACCGAGCCTTGCTCGGCATTGCTCCAGAGTTAAATTTGCCGAAAGCAAAACTGAACGCGTTGACTTTTACTTATTTACTCGACAAACTATTTTACTTGTTGAAGGATTTTCCCCTCCTTCCCACTCCGACTGGATTAGAGACATTCTGTTCTGATTTTTTTTCCTAACCTATTTATTCATTACCTCTATTTCTATTATTTATTGACTTACTTTTTCTCTTACTATTAGGGTATATTATAGATATTTTCTCTGTATTGTTGTCTATAATTTTAACTCAGTTTATCCATGATTAGAAAATATCTTTTTGTTTGTTTTTGTCTGGGCAGATGGATGCGTTGTGACACGAGTGTTGTTTAGAAAAACTGAAATTTCTTTCACTGTACAGTTACTGTTTCATTCATTATTGACAATTGCTATGCAGCCTGCTTATTTTTTCACTCACAATTGGTTTTAAGAGTCTTGGTATTGAAAGTATGACACAAAAACAACGCCTACCATCAATATCTTGGTCGCTGACGTCATTTCCAGAGAGGAGCAGCTCCTGTAGGTCCAGAAAAGCATGTCCGACGTCCACACACTCCTTGTTGTCGTCCATCGGCTCACTGACTACTGTGAACTTTAACCTTGACATAACACAAGACGCACACACTTATATTTTATGGTCTGGGTCTAGAGACATCTATAAAGTGCAGAGACATAAACACATGTATTTATTCATACTGCAAAATGAAAGTGATGACACTACCTGCCCTGATTGGGGTCAGTGCCCTCCAACATGGTGTAAAGATACTGTCTGAGTGGAGCCGACTGTGAACCGTCCACATAAATCACTGAGAGAGCAAGCAGAGAGATTTGGGGCTTATAAAATAATCAAAGCGTTCTAGAAACAAACACACACAAAGCTCTCCCGCTCTCACCTCGTGTGAAGTTGTAGTGAATCTCCTCTCCCTTTGTGGGTTTGCGGAGGGACATGGGTGTTTCTGTCGCCTCCATCGGCACGCCCAGCAGCCGGTACTCCACATAAACACGCTGCACTGACCTGTCCAGCGCCACGTGTGACGACGGCTCAAATGTCAGGGAGAGAATCTCCACTCTCAGCTTGTCTCCCTGAAGCATAAAACAACCATACTTCACTATTTATATCATAACGTCTGAACAGAATATTGAACTTATACTAGAGCCACAGATATACAAATGACTGCACAGTGTGATGCTAAAATCATAAATGTTCTTGTCCATACCTTCCTCATTTTCCGCTTTGGTGGACTGATGATAATGTCGCTTTGTGAGGAGCTCGACTCTGAAGAGTCTGGGACTTCACTGTCTCCTGCAGCAGCTGTTCAGTCACAACAGAAACTGGATCAATATTTCATTTTTAATTTGACTGACTGAGCTGTAAATGAAAGCCCTGTCAGCATGTGACAGCTTTAAATGTATTTCAGCTATATTTTGTATCGTACATTCCTACATTTTGTAAAGGTGTTGAGGTCGAATGGGTTTTATTATAATCATTCTTTTCATATTCAAACAATGGCAGAATGAGGCTTCAACATACTGAAAGAAGCAGGTGTTTAGGCCCATTGTGTGAATAAGAATAGTTACCACTCTCACTCCTCTCCTCTTCCTCTTCCTCCTCCTCCTCCTCTTCATCCATTGACACCTGATCCACAGGTAGAAGGTCCTGAGAAGAAGACATTTGATATGAGCCCATAGTATTCTTGTTTCTCCTTCCACTAACATTTGTTTCCTGTGAAAAGGACTCCACCAGATATGTTTTTAAGGCCTGTTGCGAGAGACAATGAGCTCCTACCTGAGTCCTGTCATCACTGGCAGAGCTCGACCTCGCTGGTGTGGTGGGTGAAGATCTTAAATAACATTAAATCATTAATTAAACAATCAAAATCTGCTTAAACTTTTTGTGAGAGTTGGCTCGACAAGGTTCCTGTTTCCTCTTTGTCTTTCTACACAAATCCTAAAACTCCTAGAACTCCATCAAAATCATCAAGCTCTACAAGAACAAGATAATGGACCGGATTTTTTAAAGGAAAAACAAATCTGCAACTTACTTTCTTGTCGGCAGATGAGAGGGTGTTGTCGGTCTCAGCTGCGGTGTGTTGTGGAAAAGGTCAGGTGACCTCTTGGTGGATCTCTTCCTGTCTGTGTGCAGCGGCTTCACAGAGGTGGGCTGCTGTGGTCGTGTGTTCTGGGAGCTTTTCTGTTTCACAGATGGAGGCCGGGCCTGTAAACAGACGAATACACTGGTAAACTAAATAGTTTTTATGCTCGAAATATCATGAAAACACACAGTTCATCTGTGAATTTGTTACTTTTGTTGGTGCTTAAAATCTTACCAAAGCTTTAGTCTCTTTCGGCACTGCTTTGGTTTCTCTCGGCTCAAGTAGCTGGGTCTGTGGTAAAGAACAGGTATTAAGCTAGAGAACAGGAATATGTCTTTGAACACATCGTTTATTTTACCATATACACATTGAACTTTGAGGACTTCTATACCTGAAAGTACGACAGCATATTAGGGCCATTGTAGGTCAAAATAAATAAATTACAGGAAGGGAGAAAAGAGATTTAGGTGGTAAATTTCCGAGAGAAAACTCATTTCAAATTTCAGATAATTAAAAAAAACTTTTTTTGTTAAAGAACCACATTGCTTCACTTTGTAAGGTTGGATCAATCTCATCACACCGTGGTGATTTCCTTCATATGTCCATTGTGTTGTAGTCCAGATGGTCATGATAATATAATGATTCTGGGCTAAAATCCCAAGTATTTCCTATAATTTGATTATGAGAATAGATAGATAGCATAATACACAGCAAGTAGCCGCGTCTGTGGTGTGGTGAGGTCGATTATTCTCAAACCTTTTGACACATTAGAATAAATATCACCTTCACTCTGGGCTTGGCTATAGGCCTCTGTGATGCTTCAGCCTCCTCTCTCCTCCTCTCCTCCCTCTCAGTGCTTTCCATTTCTCTGTCCTGTCTTCCCTGTCTACCCAGCACAGTGTCCACCGATGGTTGGAAGGGATACTTCCATTGAATCAAGACCCTGACCATGCCCCGAGGTCCACCGGCTGGGTCCCTCAGAACATAGTCCCCTGGCAGGACAGAGAGAAAAACTGATGAAAACACTTTTAATCTGCCGATTGGGTAGTTTGGGTTTTAACATGTGATGTAATTATATGAAAATAACATGTTGGCTTCCACATTCATCTAAATCAATGCTTCCTCTATGCAGATGAATAATGTTGTTGTTTGACTTTTTTCTCTCTCCCTCACCTCTGATCTCCCTGCCTGTAGCCAGAGCTCGCAGTGGGATGGGGGCCTTGGCCAGGTAGGCTGGTGGTATCTGGTCCTCACTGTCATCAAACACGTACACCCACAAACTGCTGGACCTGGACGAAAGAGAGTTGAATGTTGTCAATATCTTGCAAAGATAAGGATTATCTAAAGCACCATCTTTATAAGAATTGTAAAATTGAGAAAATCTTTCTGAAGTCCTTTATTTGAGACCTATTATCTGCTAACAATCACAAGTAATACTGTTTTTAATATAATCTGAATTTCTAACATATATTTTTTTCCGGTTCCAGACCATCATACCTCAGGTAGTGCAACACATCAGCTGTTACTGCCAGAGGGTAGCTGGTGGAATCACTGAACACCGGGTCAGCGTTGGACTGGACTGTTTGAGAGACATGAGGCGGCAGGTCGTAGAACCTGTATGTCAGGTAGGCATCAGGAAGAAGTCCAGGCCAGCGAGCATTAAGGCCCACACAGCGTTCCAAAATAACCACCAACTCATTGGGGATCCCCCCACCGTAGTCATATAACTCCTGCAAACAGCATTGAAAGGGCACTTTAAATAAAAACCCTGTTTACAAAAAAACATATCACTGTTACACTGACTAATCCACAGACCTCATTGTGACAGTTTGTTTTACTAGCTGTATATAAAATATGTTCACAATAAGGTAATTAGACATTGTCACATAGAAAATCAAAGTCTAAAGAAAAAAAAACGAAACAACCTGCATGGCTACACACCGCTAGAGGCAAGTGAGAAAATGTCGCCCTATTTTACCTGATGACCAGCATCTTGCCAGCCGAGAGAGACGAGCACCGGACTCTTCTGTGTCGCTGTTCTCCTGTCGGCCCCTCTCTCTGCCACACTGTCTATGGGCTCCGCAGGATTAAACAGGCGCACCCAGAAATCCACAACACCAACAAGTGCACCCTCGGAGCCTTGGAGGGAGACAGACATGGGTTAAAATGTAATTATGTATTAATTTTGCATTATGTATTAAATAAGAACATTACAACACAATTGCAGGTAATTTATCCATTAAGGTATAGAACATCTGCACATTGACAAATTACTGCATGTTAACAAACTGTCTGCAGAAAAAGCATAAAATCCAGTATATTCTTTTAATATCTCTATATTTATTTATTTGCGTATTTCTTTCTCTCTCCGGCCTGTTTGTCCAGTTATTTTTAGTTAGCATAATTAACACCCCTTATAGTTCATTTATATATATGGAAGTGGGTCAATCTGGACGCACAAATGCATTTTTATATGCGCATATAAATATGTGAGTTTATACATGTGTTTGGACAGGTTGTGGTTGTACCTTATGATTTAATGGCAATCAAAGTATATATATCTATATATAAAACAAAAAAAAACATTATCTTGCTTTTCCTTTATACAAATTACTGACCTGTGATATTGACCCGTCCACCAACACGCTCCCCTCTCCTTTCCATGGCACCCATGAGGGACATCTGCCCACTTCCATGTGTCACAAACCTGACCCCTCCTAACGCCTGGTGGAGCTCCACTCTGACCCTTGACCCCTGACCTCCCAGTCTGCCCAGGTCTCGGGCTGTTAGAGCGTAGCGGGACGTGAAGCCGTAGTCGGGTTGGCTGCCTGACACCAGAGGAGTGGAGTGCACCTCGAAGTCCAAGAGGTTGTAGGTGCAGAAGGTCACAATGTCTTCACGACGGATGCTGCCAAGGGTACGAAGCCCTGCTGGGGTGAAGGTGGCGACCTGGCGGTCCAAAATAACAGATTTCAGCTTTACGGGAAACTTGCTCTGAATTATTTTGGAAGAAAAAACATGAAATTCAAATGCAACATCTTAGTTTTTCCGGACCTTAAGGTGGATCTCCAACAGTGACTCCCCGGCCCTCAGCTGAGAAAAAGACATGTCGTCATCAACGGGCTGCAGCAGCTCCTGGTCTCCGGCTGGCCAGGTGTACTGTATTGGTACGGTCCGTTTGTAGTTTTTGGTGCTGTATGCTAACTCTTTCAACTGAGCTTTAAAGTACAAAAACAATTAAGAGTTTATAGAGTCGGATGTTAACTACCGGTACCTGCTTGTGTTTTTTTCCAAACAAACTGCAAACACCTGCATGTTAATCAATCAGTGATAGACAGCACAAAAGTATCTGATTAGGAATTATATTGGGTCCTCCTGCCTCTGCTGTTACTACGGATATTAGTGTTGTTGTTCATACCTTGTAAAGCGTTGATCTGAAGAGCTCTTTTTGATAAAAGTTTGTCTTTCTCTGTCATCCTCCTCCTGCTCTCCTCCCTCTCACTCCCCATCTTCTGGTTGATTGTGTTCAGCTCTGCCTTGGGGAGGAAACAAAGTTTGATCCAAGACAAGTTCAGTTGAAATGGGAAGAGAAAAAATGTATAGAAAACTGAAAATCACAGGATGCTGATTACAATCTTGTGTTGTCTACATGTATGTGACAGATGTGTTCACAGCGTATGTGTGTTTACCTGCAGGTCTTTACTGATGTGGTGCTCCACCAGTAGAATGTTTCTGGTTTTCTGTAACTCCAGCACAGTCTCAGCATGCAATGCCTGGATGTTTGCCAGTTCACGAGGTTCCTCCACCTTCCCATCAGCCCATAGGAAATTAAGCCCCGCCCTGCTCTCCTGCTGCATCCTAAATGCCTGAAGTTGGAGGGAAAGCATGCGATAAGCTTTAAAAGCAATATAAATTGCTTTTAAAGCAGTCCTAACAGAGGTAGAAAAGTGTGCAGACCTTGAGCTGTGTAAGAGTTTCACTGAGGTCCTCGACACTCATGTCAAACACCTGGAAGAGAAAGAAGAGATGATGAAAAGTACATCAGGAGATGCAGTAGTGGGATTTAACTAAGTACAATTACTCAAGTACACATTTGTGTATACTTTACTTGAGTATATCCATTTTATGCTACTTTATACTTTTTAATCCACTTCCTTTTTTTGACAGCTGTAGTTACTAGTTACTTTGCATAGCTAGATTATTAATACACATTTTAAATCCAATTTAAATTCCAACACTGACGATATGTGCTAAAAAACAGCATAACACACAAAATAAATAAGAAACTGATGTGTGAAACAGCTTTTCAGCACTATATTACTCTTCTTCTCTGACCTTGGAGACAGAGTCCAGTCTGTCCTGAAGAGAAGAAATCTGCTCTCTGTACTGAAGAATCTCTTGTTCCAGATGCTCTTCTTTGTCTCTCGTCCCAGAAAACTCTAAGCGAAACAACACAGGACACATAAATAATAATTTCAATCAAATGAAATGTATCTTCCTTAACGAACTCTAAATCCATTCCTTCTTGTTGTCAAAGTACAGTACCTCTATCTCGCTCTCTCTTCTCCTCTAATATCTCCTTCTCTCGTCTCAGTTTCTCCTTCTCCAGCTCCAGCCTGCCTCTCTCCCTCCTCTCGTCTTGCAGCATCTCCTCCAGTCTGTGGATGTCCATCCTGCCGATGTTTTCTCCCCGTTCCTCCCTCATCTGGTTCACTTCACTATGTTGTTCCACCATGCCATCGTGGCTGCTTTGCACAGATAAAGTACTAGGAAGGAAAAGGGTAAGGAGAAACATACAAGGAGAAACACAATAACTTTCAGAAGTCATCGTCAAATGTTAAGACTACTACACTATGCATCTAAAAACTGCACCGCTTCAATGTTTCATACAGATATATTAGACTTTTTTAATAGTATTTCTTTTCATATTTTATTGTATTTTTCTTCTCTTCTATTATGATGTTTCTTGATTATTGCAATTCTTGCTCATATTTTTACTATGCTTATATTATACACTAATACACCAAAGCAAATTCCTTGTATGTGAAGACCTTCAGATTCATTTCAATATAAACCTTTTCTAAAGTCATGTTCGGCTGCTCATGCATGGCAACTTACATTTGCAGGGCCTAGAAACTCTCACCTATCCAGTAGAGTGTCATAGTTTTCCTTTATTAGATCCCTCTCTCCCTCCAGGTCTAAAATCTGTTCCTGTAGCTGAAAGAGAAAGAATATATATATATATATATATATATATATTTTTTTTTATTTTTTTTTATTTTTTTTTTTTAACTGACATCACGCTATATGATCTTTTGTCTTTCTCTATACATGCAGATACAGATGCGATACCTTGTCCACGGTCTGTAGAGACAGGCTAGTGGTGGTAAGTTGTCCCTCCAGTGCCAGGGCTCTCTGTCTCTCCTGCTTCAGCTGTTCAGTCAGCTCCTCCACCTTTTCCAGCAGAGCTGCCTGGCTTTCCCTCAGTGACCTCTGAGTCTGGGGTGAACACATGACACACTCAAAGTTAATACGAGTAAGGAATCAGACTGTTAGTTTGAGGTATTCATAAAAACCTTTTGTCTAATGGGGCATTTACCTCCTCCAGCTGATTCTCATACGCCTGGAAGGAAAGAAGAAATAGATATTTACATATTTGCCCTGAGAGGCAAGTGAGTTCTCTTTTTCTGGTGATCCATTTTCTAAGTCTGATCTAAACAGTTTTCTCTCCTGTGTTTATGACTTAAGAACAGGTGAAAAAAGGTTTTGCAGGGAACCAGGTGTCGTGGTGCACTTCAGTCTCCTGTGGCTGAAATGAGTATTACAACAACAAACACAAAAGAACATTATGCTCCAAAACGTTTTTTAGAAAAGATAAACTTGGAAAGATTATCCTGACAAAATCTTATTTTCCGCAGGTTATTAAGTGATTCACACAGGAGTTAAAACTATTTAGATCAGACTTGCTTCTCAGGGCTTTGGTAAATTAGTTAACAGATATAAGTGTAAATAATTAAAGTACTGTACCTGAATGATTGAGTTTAATTATTACAAGCTATTACAAAATAACAAAAGATAAATGATTTATAGACAAATTAGGTCCTCTAACCTCTTGCAAGTTGTTGAACTTCTCCTGGGTGACTCTCAGGGCGGTGCTCTTGTCAGAAAGCTGCCTCTGTAGACGGATCTGATCCACATTCTCTCTAATAGTTAATCTGAAAGAGAAATAACAATAGGATTTATTATTTTTATTGACACGGTTGTGGTACAAGCAGTTATAGTGGTAGCTGCAAAAAGAGTGGCTGGTGGTGTAAAGAGCAGTACAATGTTCTGTATCAGTCTTCTCCCCTTGGCTGATTGAGCATTCACTGTGAACATCCCAACAGTTCTCCAGCTTCAGCTTTATTCATTTTAACTGAAGCAACAAAAACTGCAGCAGCAGCTGTAATATTTGTAGTTGTATGTCTGCTGTAACCACCTGTGTCTGTCAGCCTGTTTCTTCCTCATGTCCTTCACAGTGCCCTCTATCTCTCTCTCTTTCTCTCTCAGCGTGTCTCTGAGCGCCTGGGCAGTCAGCTCTAGCTCTGCAGCCCTCACCTGCTCTGTCGCACTGGACCTGCTGGGAGGGAGAGATGTGGAGGGTGGAGTCATGAGGGTGGAGCCATGAGGGGGTTTGTGACCAGAGATTAGAAAACACCTGCTCAGTGTTCTCTACATCACGCACTTACAATCTCTCCATCTCTGTCCTGGTGTCTTCCAGCGTGGGGCCGTAGCGGGGCGGGGCAGTCTGTGCTGCCCTTCTGACTCCGCCCTCCATTTCCATACATTTACCTGACAAGAAGAAGAAGAAGAGAGGGAGGAAGGTCAGAGACGGAAGAGGAAGCATCCTGGCCTACATTCATGTGCAACACACACACCTTTACTGAATTTGTACGGCGTGCGTCCCCCGAGGTCCATAATGTGTTGCTTGGCCAGGCTCAGTTTGTTCTGCAGCACCCCTTTCTGGCTCTCCAGCATTGCCACACGGGCTTCCAGCTCCTGTATGGTGTCCTCCATGTCCCTCTCCTTCACACCAGTGGACCCAGGACGAGCCTGACGGAGACGCATCAGTCTGGTGGACATCCTGAGGCAAAGAGGAGATTAAATCAGCCATATTGGGGCACTTGTCTTTGTTATATATCTCTTTAAATCACAAACTTTAGGGCTGCAACAGAGATGATTGTCACAGCTACTCTGAGATGTCACATTGATGCCCAGTTCCGTACAAATGTCTTGTGAGCGGTACAGTCATCAATGTTTCTATACCTGCGTAGCCTCTGCTCCTGTGTACGGGTGTGTTGTCTTAGCACACTGTTTTCCTCTTGCAGTCTGAGACACAGGTCCTCCAGGTGCTCTCTGGGAAACCGAAACAGGCGCTGAGGATCTGCTGAAGAGAGAGAAACATAGAGAGGCATCCAACATTTTTTAAATAAAAGCACTTTCTATGTATGTTTGATGCATAGACAACTGAAAAAAAGTTACAAACAAAAAGTTATTGTTTATGGAAAGCAACTGTTGTATGCTTTGTCTGAAAATCCAAGTTAAAAAATCTGAAAGGATTACATTTATAAGACTATGTGACCACATTAAACCAAACCACACACACATTTTTTAGAGTTTCAAGAAAATACAACCTTTCCAGGTTAAGAAATCCCCAGATCGTGCCTTGTTTTACACCTGGGACACATGGAAGGAACTGTGCATGTCGGGTACAACCAACGGCTGTATATGAGAACCTCACATATAAGTTAAAAATGAAGTTTTTTGCAGTATTTTATAAGTGGGGAAAATGGTTAAACTATAAATAAATAGTAATGCTGTGTAAATGGAATGTAGACTTTTTCCTCTCTCAAGGCTCTGTTCACCTGTTATTGTATTTTCTTTCCTTTTCATTTCTTTCTCTTTTTTACCCTCTGTAATTGTACTATAAATGGAAAGCAACAAAGATATAGTAAATAAACAAAACTCTGCAAGGATGAGTTTTGTAAAGTGGTTTAACCTTTTGTCTTCATCACATGATGCTTCTTCCATGTCTTCACATCACGTAAAGCATCTGAGGAAAACATACAGATTTAGTCAAGACTGAATTTAAGATTTTCTTTCTAGCAGACTACACCCGCCACCGTATCGCCGCGCAGAGAGAAGTGGGCATCTACTCAAAGACTAGAGACTCGTGCTCACTCGTTGGCGGGTGTAGTTTGGTAGAAAGAAAATAGTTCCTATATGACGCTACTCACAACAACCGGTTCATAAATTCTGTAAAGAGACATTGAGTTCTTTAAATGCATTTTTTTGCCGCTTTGAGCACCACAAACAATCTAGATTGATAAATATCACTACAGGTGAGAGGAAAAATATGTATTTTTGATTTTGGGGTGAACTGTCCCTTTAAACTTTTCTAGTTTCCACCAGAGGGTATTAAAAGTGATTGCACACCACATGAATATTTAGTTTCTCATATTGGCATAAGACTATACAAACCTGGGACCGTTGGCATCAGTCCTCCTCTCATCAGTCCCACATCTCTGACTGGGAGATCCGCGGCTGTCTCATCCATCACTGGTGACATCACACCTCTCCACTCAGCCAATCAGAAAGCTCCTGTCTTTGACATGTCACAACATATCCAGGGGAACAGGACTGAAAATGTTTATATGAAAGGTTCTTACCGCAGCAAAACAGAGAAACCAGAAGCATAATTCAATCTTGTGACCATAACTTGTACATTTACATTATTGAGCCTTAAAATCATTATTTCCTAGTATTCCCAGCACTGTGGGGCTTAACGAGATCCAAGCTTGTGCTTTCTGTTACACACAAATAGAGACTGAACTGTATTAAACCTATTTAATGGCAAACGGTAAGAAAATGTAGGAAATTAAGCTCTGCATATGTTCTTAGTTGCAGATCAACTTTTTGACTCACACTTGAAATCACAACCTCAAGACTCTATATTTATAATCTGCTCAAGACACGAGAAGCCGTCATCCCTAACAGTTTTAGCATCACTACCTTCAATTAAGTTATCAGCCAAATCAGGCAATTCCTTAATGTGTTTACTGTTTTAAGGTCTATATTGCTGCACAACTAGAAATAAACACCAGGAATCCTACTGGTAGGGCATTGGTTTGCTCTTTGATATTCCCTCCTACAGTAACAGACATCAACATTGAAAAATATAATAACAACATATTTGACTTACCCTCGTCTGTTGGCCATCCAAAGGGGTTTTACATCTGGTAAAGAAATGTGTAGTGTTGTTGCTTTAGTGTGGTGTTCAGTGTAACATGTAGGCTAACATGTCTCCGCCCTGTGCCTGAATGATATCAGTTTTAATCCATCTTCATCCCTTCCTCTGTCCCCAAACCCTTTTATCTCTTGCTTTAAGATGTTTCCTAATTCCTAAATTCTCTCAAGAATTCACGAGTGATAAATAAATCACTTGCAGTCATTGTGTGTTTGTGTGCATGCATTTAGTTCAGTGACATACCTGTGTACAGTGCCCTATATGTGTATAATACCTCCATTCAAGACTCAATCCTGAAGTCTGCCTCAGTGCTCCATCTGCCTTGAGGCTAATCCCATCTCTGTGCTAATCTGATTAGCTGCTGCCTTTATAAAACGTTGTCTGAAGTCAGTTTTGTGGTGAGCCTGAAACGACTGACGATGGTTATCTTTAGAGCGAGGCAGGTCTGAGATCTGTGCGAGTGTTACTTTTCAAGAGAGCACGAGGGAAGAAGAGTAAGAAGGCGGAGGAGGAGGAGGAGAGGTAAGCATATACAACAGTTGTAGGTGTCACCCATCAGTGTGGACTTCAATGGTGTAAAATATGGTATATTAACAAACCACAATCCATTAAAAAAGGTGTAAATTCTTTTGCATTTGAAAGAATATTGAAACATAAAAAACCCTGCAGACTGTTAAGTGTAAATTAACATGAAGCCCATGTTTCTTTTTCTGTATTTATGCCATCTGTCTACATTAAGGGTTTTGCCCCCTGCAAATGTGTTTTTTTTTTGTGGAAAAGTGTTCACACCTGAATAAATTCTTCAAAGAACAACCAAATTATGCAAATATTGTGATTGCCTTACTTAACAGCGAACATGTGACGCAGAAAATCTGGGTCAACTTTAGAATCCAATTCAGTTTATTTCAATTTGAAAAAACTTTATTCATCTCCGAGGGACAATTAATTGCTAGAAAAAAAGGAGTTTGGAAGATATGGTGATTTAATTAGGTCTAACTTTCACAATTATGTGCTACTATTATTAATGCAAACATAACAGTAAAAATAAAACAATTATTATCCTTTTATTTTTATAAATTTTTCCTCCAGAGGGGCAGCTCAGCCAAAGAGCTGGGCTGTTCCTCGGGCTACTCGAGCCGGCCTTGTGCACGTCCTTGCATGTGTGAAAAAAGTGTTAATATCAACAGAGAACAGTTTGATGCTGTATAAAATGAAATACCACGACATATAAACAGACACTGAATACACATTTCACATCATATTGTAATGTCATCTAATTCCCCGCCTCCACTGACTCCACTGACAGGGCGGATGGTAAGTGGTGATTTATTGCTGCCGCTGTCACACATATCTGGGTTAAAAAAGGGAAACATGGCCTCGGTGAACTGGAACTGTGTAAAGGAATAGATGTGTGACTTGGCCTCTGCGTCATAGAAGGACACCTTCCCGTCCTCGTGATCCAAAAACACCCCGACAACCTGCGGCCTCTGAGAGAGACACAGAAGCACTGCCTGTCCTGCACATGCCCGGTACTCACTGCCCTTCCTCAAACAAATAGTCCAATAACCGTCCTCTGGACTCAGTGTGACAACACCCTTCCTGCTGACTGAGTGTCGAGCCACACCCAAGTCCCATGCCGTTTTGTCTCCCACGTCTACCTCCCAGTAGTGCCTCCCTGTGGTGAAACCCTGCGTAGCAAGAGAGGCTCAGCTCACTGGGACTGATCATTTCTCAAAGAGTGAAGCAGAGATATCCCAACAAGGATAAACACACATACAAACCACATCTTTATTTACCCTGGAGGCAAGCACACACGGTGCCATGTCAAAACGCTCTGGTATGTCCTCCAGGTTCTGTTCAACCTCTCCATCCCAGATCTGCCTCCCATCCTCTGATACAACCAGCCAGGAGTTGGCTGTCCTGGGGTCCAGATGAACGTCAGCTGGTAGACAGACAAAGTTTGTTTGTATGGATTTTTAACTTTATTCCCATTTATCCTGTGGCATGCATTTTCATAATGCACAGGACTTTTCGTTGATTTAGATCTTGTTGGTTGTGTCATGGTAATAAACCCAATTAGAGCAGAAGCAATTAGTCAATTAATAAATAGGACGATTGTCAGAAAATAAATCATATTTAGTCATTTGTCGGGCAAAAAAATGACCAAACTGTAGGACAAAACAAGCAATTAAAGATGCCACCCTGAGCTTTGGGAACTTGTGATTGAAATTATACAGACTAAACTATTAATAAAAAAGAAGCAATTAATCTAGTGAAAATCTTTCCACACAAGACACTATTAATGACATTATTTTACTGTCCAACTGTACCTGCATACTGCTGCATCTTCTCATGCTCTGCAAGTTAATAAGAACATATGATGGAAAATGAAACAAACAACGTTCATGTAGCCAATCTGTGATCATGACATCAAATGTAGTGACGCTGACGTGAAATCTTTTTTAGAAGTTGACCTTGAATGGAAAGCTTTTTCAAAGCTGATTGAAGCTGCTGTTCGATGTTGGCCACCGCTCTCCTCACAGTCCCCAAACATGTGTCTGAATGTACAATGATGTTGGAGCAGGTTTTGGCAGACGGAGGCGAACTCAGAGCTGGAAACCTCTGACACAAGGAGGTCAAATAAGGGAGGAAAAAGAGATGGGAACAAAGATGAAAGACAAGAACCACGTTCTACTAACTAGCATCTCTATTTCTACCATAGAAATCTCCCTGTATGACGACTCCTGACCTGCAGAAGATGGAGGTGGTCCTCAGTGTGAGAAAGCCGCTCCATCTCACTCCTCTTCTTCTCCAGCGCAGAGATTTCCAGCTCCAGCTCTGTGATGAGACTCTCCGCCCTCTGCTCTGCTGCTGCCTGCTTCCTCTGGATCATCTCCACCAGCTCATCCTGACGTCTCTTCAAAGAATGAAGCAAGGTGGAGAGGACCTCCATGCTTTCCACTATGTCCCTCTTTGAGTTTTCCTGAAGATATTAGATAATGAAAACAAAAGTTGTTTAAAGTACCGGTGATAGTGCCTTCTGTTTTCATGCTCCTAAAAACTGTCACTGCCTCTGGATATTACAATGGCAAGCTCTCTCTGTCTTTTTATTTAAGTTTTTTATATTATTTTGATCAATGTTTGTTATTTAAATAAAAAATGTTCAGTAATTTATTTTTCATTCTTGCAAATTTGTATCTATTGATGTCTATTTTTTGTTTTAATATCGCTCTGTGAAGAACTTTGTGCTCCATGTTTTTGTTTTTAAAAGGTGCTATGTGACGTGACACTAGAAAACTGTTTTCACATTCATCTGCTAAACCTCAGTTTAAGACGTGGACGTAAAAGCAGTATTTTGTGACATCATAAGTAGTGTGGAAGCCAATCACGGTCCAGTATGCAACTTTCACAAGTGTGATGTGGAAACTTGAAACCTCCAGTGCACATACACTGAAAACAGACTTCACAGTGAGGGAGGGGACATCTCGTGTCAAGCAACATTTAAAATGATAAAATGTAAAATATTTGCTGTTTTTGGTTTCTGGATTATTTTAATGAGGGAGATAAGTATAATAATTTCAGGAATTTACAACTAACTATTATTGATAAAAGAGATATCTGCTCACTTAGATCTATGCAGTGTTACACTTTTTATGTAAAGTGTAACACTGCATAGATCTAAGTGTGCGAATAACTCTTTTATCAGTTTGGACTAACTATTATTAAAAGAATATTTTACTACTGTACTATTACCAATACCTTTTCTGCTATGCACACATTCTTGCATGTGTTCAGCTTCTTTTCTTATATTCTTCTACTGTTTTAACTTCTGCTTAAATGGCCCAATTTTCCAACAGAAAACATACAAATAAGCCGTTCTATGCTCTTATGTCAACTCACTTTGCTGAGCTCCACAGAGTGTTTGATCTCCTCCACTTTCTGCAGTCTGTCCCGGATCATCTGCTGAACATCAGCCTCGATGCTTTTCATCTGAGCCTGAACATCAGCACAGGAATTAAACCCAAAACGGAATCAATGTTGAATCAAAAGCTGTGAATGCATTTGATGGGATGCTGGGACAATGACAACAAGGAGCTTAGGACCTCACCTTCTTCTTCTCACTCTCTCGCTCCACTGGGACAGTGTTGTGACAGCGGTGGTCGGTCTCGGTGCACAGCACGCACACGCACCTCTGGTCACTCCTGCAGTACAGCTCCAGGAGCCTTTGGTGCCTTTTACACATCCGGTTCTCCAGCGTTGCTACGGGTTCAATCAGCTTGTGAATCTTCAAGGTGGCAACTCTCAGGTGTGGCTCCAGGTGACACTCACAATACGAGGTCAGACACACAAGGCAGGACTTCAGGGCCTTTGTTTGCATTCCCACGCACACATCACAATGTATGAATTCCCCTGTCATTGACATCAAACCGTTCCGCCTTCTGGCGCGGATCTGCTCTGACATTTCCTTGGCAAAAGAGTTTTCGCAAAGCTCTGGGCGGCCCTCAAAAACCTCCTGACATCTGGGACAGCTGACGGCAAGACTGTCGTCCCAGTGTGATGTGATGCAGGTGAAGCAGAAGCTGTGACCGCAGGGGATGGAGACGGGCTCAGAGAAAACCTCCTGACAGATGCAACACTGAAACTGCACCTCTGACAGGAGAACACTGGGGGGGTCCATGACCTCAGAAAAAAAGAAAGAAGAAGATCGGGGTTAACTGATTTAAATTAATCCTTTACATTCTGTCTCACAGAGGAAAATGGTGACATTGACAATCACATCAAAAATAGAGACATTTACAAAACATACAGTATAATCCACATACTCAAGAGCTGTTGTCTTCATTGTCTTTAATGCAGACACTGTAACTACTGTTATTACAGCTAGAGACATCTGAACATGCTTATCATTAACTTTAAACAAATCAAAGTTGCCACAGGCCAAAGTCCAGCTGCACGGTCACATGACTCAGCCTCTATCTCTCTCAGGAACTCACTGTGTAAACTTAGCTTCAAACATGGATTGAATACACCTAGAATCTAAACATGCATCATGCAGCAAACGTTTTAAATGTCCCCCACTCTCATGATTCACTGCACACCACACCAGGGGATGAAGAGTAATGGCTTCAAATATAAATCCCTCTAATATTATATTTAATCAGCCTGTCACAAAACAAAAGACTGAAACATGATTATTGTAATTATTCGATGCTAATGCTAACACATGCCATCTGTTCTTTAGTCTTGCTCTTACCTTGTTGCTGAAAGTGAAACGTGACCTCTGAGGTAGTAAAGACACCACTGGCACTGCAGTGAAGCCAGTGAAGTCCTCCTGGTTTCACTGTTACCACTCCCACTGGGATGTTTTCCCCTCCAGAGCGCTTCAAGCACCATGTTGTTCCAGTGGAGTGGGAGGAGTAATGCATAGATCAGGTGCCTTACTTGTATTGTGTAGAATTTCTTTGTATTGTATGATTAGGGTCCGAGCCCTGACAACGTCAGGGTCGAAGGACCTTATTGAAATTGTAGGAATTATTATTATTTTTCTTTTCAACATTGAATCGCATTTTTGAGGGCCTAAACGTGCTCCAAAAAACAATTAAACTTGGCACAAAATTCAAACATGGTGAAAACTGATGTGAAATATAGGTCAAAAAGGCTCAACAGCGCCACCTAGAACGCAACCCCTGCCGTGCATTTAACCTACATGTATGAAATTTGGTAGGTATATGCAACATATGGAGACGTCCCAAAAAAGTCTATTGGAGGTATACCAAACAGGAAGTCGGCCATTTTTTATTTTTTTTCTAATTTGGTCAATACCATCTAAAGCCAGTCGCCATGAAACAGGAAGTTGTTGTTTAGGGTCTATGGAGGCCTGAAAATAAACTAAACTTGGCAGACACATCAACAGTGATGAGATGTGTTAACTGAGAAGGTTATTGAGCTTGGGTGTGGTAAGGGGACTCGTTAGTGCCCCCTACAAATATTTAACAAAGCAGCCCTCACAGTGTGTTTAATTTGCTAGTGTCGTGTTCTTTTATTTGGAAATAGCGACACATAGAAATCAATTTCAGAAAACTTCTCTTCATATTAACTGTATTTATTCCATGATGATATGGTATGCATTACAAAAGTACTCAGCTGAGGACCCATGTCACTGTCCACAGACCACATTTAAGTAGTTCCTCTGTCTCACAGATCCACAGAACGGCCACAATCTCTAGTTTACAACATATTTTATATCCGCTGCCTTTCAGGTATAGTCTTCTCCCATTGGTTGGCTGGGGCCAGGTCCTATTGGCCCCTTGTTGGCACTTAGGCCACGCCTCTCAGCATCTCTCTGCTCCAATCAGATCTTCTGTCACCCTTTTAGGAGGTGTAGTCTTCCGCTTCAGTTTACAAATATTGCTTCTTATTTCACAATAGTTGGCCACTATACTATGCGTAGTCACTTAATTCAATAACATTTTTCATATCACATTTAATACTTCTAAATAAGGACACAATAAGGCACATTGTAACAGCTTATATATTCATTATTCTCACACTAGGCACGTGTATCAGTTAGACTTAATAAAAAGTCACTTGGGGCTCTTGTATAAATCCAACAAGAAGTTGGCCATTTTGAATTTAGTTCAATTTTTGGGGGTATTTTTTTTCCATACTATATTCACTTAGACAAACTCCTACAGATTTCATCCAATCAACTTCAAATTTTGTCAGCACCATCTAAAGACCTTGAGGATGAAAATGTATCAAAAGCTTTCGTTTGATGTAACTCTCCTACCAATGACGTGTCGGCCAGTTTGCTCTATTCACCATGAAACAGGAAGTTGGTGTAACTGGAGCAAACATTCTCCAATGTGCTCCAAAATTCCTCTGCTTGATAAGAACCCAGGCCTGAAGACATCTACAGGCAAATATTGACTCAGTCATAGCGCCACCTGCTGGCAACAGGAAGTCAGCCTTATGTGACAAACATCATCCGATTTACCTGAAAATTACATTGTGTGGTCTACACGTGATATAGAGCAATACAATGTTTTTAAGCGCGTGTTCTCCAGCACCATATAGTGGACACAGCAAGTGGTGAAAGAATTGCAGTTATGTCATTTTCAGCACATCACACTCCTTGCTGTTCACTTGTGTGCCCCGTCTCCAACGGTCACAGCAATGCACTGCAGCGTAAACAGCTATACATGAAGTGCAGGAAGAGAAGTTGTAAAAATCTTCTTAAAAGCTCACATTTAAACGTAATATATTCAAACAAACATCCTGGATCAAGTGACCTTTAGGTTACTGCCAACCGTCATGAGTCCAAAATACATGCTTCAAACTTGAAGTAGCTTGTGTGTATGTCCACAAAAAAAGTGATAAAATGGAGTATACTCAAACCAGACAGTATTGTATGCACAATACAGTTCATTTTTTGAGTATGCTGTCAATGGACACTATTTTCCCCTGATGCAATGCAAAAAGAAAATGGAGGCGCTACTCACAGCTGGAAAGATGCCTTGGCCTATCAGTCAAGTTTCAGTTTACATCCATGTCATGTATGTAGTGAAGATTTTTGAAGGAATTTAACAAAAGTGTATGTTTTGTTATCACTATATTGACATGCATGACCCCAATGAGACTAGTTTTACAGAGAAGTACAGGAGACTGATAGAGGGTGGCCAAATATAAGAGTGTGAACCTCACTCGCTCACAGGGAGAGGACAGGGACACTTGACAGAGAGAGAGAAGACGACGTTTATTTAAGTCGGCTCTGCTGCCGCTGTCTCCGGCTCCCTCGCCGACGGGACTTTGTCTCCGCTGGTCTCCGCTGGTCTCCGTCTCTCCGGCATGAACTCAGCCTACTGCAAGACAGAACCAGGTCATCGGCGTGCTTTTATTGTGCGACTGATTACCCGATTCCATCCAGCTGCCTGGCCTCCAGCTGAGCCACTCCCATCTCCTCCCCAGCAGCCAACCCAGCCTCCACACCCCACTGCCACATACCCCCACCGCCCGACTCAGGCCGGGAGCCCACCGGCCGCTAGCTGACTTCCCCCCTCCGCCGAACGCGAGAGAAAGTCAGCCACCACCATCTCGTTACCCGGCCTGTGGATCACCTTGAAGTTAAACGGCTGTAACGCCAGATACCAACGAGTGATCCGGGCATTGGCATCCTTCATGCGGTGGAGCCACTGGAGCGGGGCATGGTCCGACCAGAGGGTGAAAGAGCGTCCCAGGAGATAATAACGCAGGGCGCCGACCGCCCACCGTATGGCGAGGCACTCTTTTTCCACCGTACTGTAGTTCACCTCCCGCTGAGCCAGCTTCCGGCTAATGTACAGTACGGGGCGGTCGACCCCATCCACCTCCTGGGACAAAACGGCCCCCAGCCCGCTGTTCGAGGCGTCGGTCTGTAAAACAACCGAGAGCAAAGTTAGGGGAAAACAGGAGCGGCTCCCCACAGAGAGCTTGCTTTACCCTCTCAAACGCCCGCAGACACTGCTCCGTCCACTGGACCGGATCTGAGGCAAACTTTCGGGTCAGGTCGGTCAGGGGGCTGGTGAGCTCCGAAAACCCCGGAATGAACCGCCGGTAATAGCCCGTGTTGGAGGTGGCAATTGTCTTCACCCTCCGCGCGTTCGTTTGGATCTGAATAGAAGAACTACCAGAAGTCGAATGTAATTATCAATCTGCTTTATTAAGTAAAACCAAAGATACACCTTAATACAGAGTACTATGGAGCTCACGACATACACAGAGAGTGCCAGGTCATGAAGTCTGACTCTCTTACAATTTCACATGATTTTTATGCACAAGTTATCACATGGATGTGTTGGCTTCTTTGTTCTTCCTTCAAGGCCGTTCCTCCTCTCCGTCTGTGTGCAGGTGGTGGCAGCTAGTAGATCTCCAGACCATGAATAGAGTCATTGACTTCTGTTGATACATAGATATTGTAACATGTACTCCCTGCTCTTGTCCCGTTCCTTTATCCGGTTTGTACTAGTACACTCTGCCTTCACACAACCTCAGCCCCCACCTTTGCCGCTCTGCCTAGTGAGCGATAGGTATGCGAGACTCACTTCCCCATTATGCATATGCTTCCTTCTTACTGCAAAACACATACTTTATACACAATATTAATCACTATTGATGACTGAAAAATATTAAACATCTACACCT
>CALSBV010010391.1:107753-124029 GCA_943590825.1 Bovichtus diacanthus
TTTAAGGTTCCTGTTTTAGAAGCTAAATCATTACCAATTGAGGAGAGATTTATTTGATTAATTTGGTCTCTAATATTTAGAATTTTATCGTTAAAGAAGCTTATGAAGTCGTCGCTACTGAGCGATATAGGAATAGAGGAATAGTACACTGTAATGAGCCTGCATGTACTGTACTGTATGTGAGCTATAGTTCGAGTTAACCTGGTCAGTGGGGATGTTTCTGTGCGGTCCTTCTTCACATGAACAGCGTGAGCTCATGCGCTACCAACTTGACGCCTGTGGGCTGAATCCAGTTGCACGCCTCTATATCAGTGCCAGGCAGACCTGAGAGAAAGTCATTGATGCAGAATGACTCCACAGCAAAGGGCAGGCTCATCCCCAGTGCTGAGGCTCAGCCATGGATGACAGGAGGGGGTGTGGGGTGGGGGGTACTGCATTTTGTTTTGTGGAAGGAGCAAGAGGATCAAAGCTGGGGTGAAGATCTAGTGCCATCATCATGTCTAAAAGTCTATATCTATATTTATATCTATATTTTCTATTTCTAGGTCAAAGTTTCTATAAAGTAGGCCTACAGCTTCAGTACCTTAAAGTTTGTCCATTTAATGGCACAAATGTTTGCCATTTCCTCCAGAATGTTAGGGTTAAATAGTGTCTTTGACCATGGGTCACTAAAACTCTACAATACAACGTATTACGTACATTACGTATTGACTGGTAAGAAAAAACTCTGGCATACTCTGCTGCCTTGAAGGACGAAAAATGATGAATGAATAGTAAGAAAAATAGTTTTTCACCACATAAACTAGAATCATATCCTAATACATAATGTATGTGTCCTCTTAACCTTATATTTTGCTGTGCCCTTGGCTCTTTATTTAGCTACAACAGAGACCTTCACACCAGAGAACTGCTCAGCATGACCACACTCTTTGTGTAAATCATATGTTCTATATAGTATGACTGTCCCAAGAGGCAGTAAAAAATATCCAAAACACGTCAGCAGGGTCACGAGCCAAGGCTCTTTAAACTTCTAAACAAAACCAAGGCCGCTCCTTAATGACACTACAACAGTTTCATCAACTCACAAAGACGTCTTCATGTAAAGGGCTCCGCACCTTTTTGGCTGCTCCGGGCACCTATACCGTAACGATACTGATAAATGTGTTTAACACACATACACACACAACCACAAACATCATCATTTCTCCGGACGTAGCCGTGCTGTTGTGTGGATTTTGATTTGCACACTCTTTCCATGTACAAATATTACCCCCGTGTATACATTGTTAGTAGGGAACCAATTAATTGTTGATGTCACACTGATCTTACACGCGAGAGAAGCAAGTCCCTGTTGGGAACTGTGACACAGTTTTGTAGTTCAACAGCCAATAGTGACAGTCGAATACATCCCCGGAGATAAGTTGTTCCCGGTGCTTTCTGCTTTCATCTGCTCTTAAATATGCAAACCAAATCATTATGACACACTGTTTTGTTCCTATCCATGTAATGATAAACTTTATAATACATAATATTTGTATTAAAAAATACAATCAGTAATAACGAATTCACTATAATGTGCCTTAACTTCTATTGTTTTTCAGGTGATACATGCTTTACTATGAGGATGAATTTGAATTTGACCAAAATTCAGCAGCTGAGTGTGTGGGCTGCAGTTTTATTTATAGATCTTTTTAGACTCAAGTGTGGGGTGCAGGCACAATTCATACAATGAGTGTTGCATAAATTTGGCAGATTAGGGCTGTGAATATGTGTACAGTATGAACGTGTGTGTGTTGTGTGTTCGAGGGAGGTAGGTTGCAGCTTTGTGGAGGCGACTTGCATACCATCTGTCCAGGAAATGAAACAGGGAGAGAGTGAGAACATAGTCCACCCACAAATGACAAGGATGATAAGAGCTGGTCCATGTCCAGAGAGACAGAGAGAGAGAGAGAGACAGAGACAGAGACAGAGACAGAGAGAGAAACAGTGATAAACAGAGAGAGAGAGAGAGAGAGAGAGACAGAGGGAGAGAGAGACAGAGAGAGAGACAGGGAGAGACAGAGAGAGAGAGAGACAGAGAGAGACAGACAGAGAGACAGAGAGACAGAGAGAGAGAGAGAGAGAGAGACAGAGAGACAGAGAGAGAGAGACAGAGACAGAGAGAGACAGAGAGAGACAGAGAGAGACAGAGAGAGAGAGACAGAGACAGAGAGAGACAGAGAGAGACAGAGAGAGACAGAGAGACAGAGAGAGAGAGACAGAGACAGAGAGAGACAGAGAGAGACAGAGAGAGACAGAGAGACAGAGAGAGAGAGAGAGACAGAGAGAGACAGAGAGACACAGAGACAGAGAGAGAGACAGAGCAATATTCATGGTTGTGTGTGTGATGGAGCTATTGTTTCACTCCTAGTACTATGCTCTATTTATAATTCAGGAGATCATTTCCTGTAGCGATCGAAACAGGGGATCTACTTTCTTCTGTCCTCGTCTTTCTCTCCAGGGATCCTACAGTACATGACAAAGCTAAATATGTGGCTTCAAACTGTGGAAAAGATGAATAACATATTAATAACAGTTGCATATACAAATTGATTAGATTTTTTAAAGCATTTAAAAGTGAAAAAAAACTTTTTAAATTGTCAAATGATGAAATCAAGCAAACTATCAAAACGGGTTGCTTAATAAAAACATTTTTTTTTTCTTTTCCCCCCTTGTTGCAGATTTACAGATTTAGCAAGGAATTGACTTGAGCCTGCCCTTCAGTAACATGTTCCCTCCCCATGCCTCCTCTGTCCGTGTCTTTCTGTGCCAGGATGCAAAGTTGGGGGTTGAACACCTACCTGTACGGCCCAAAAGATGACCTGAAACACAGACTATTGTGGAGAGAAGTCTACTCTCATGAAGAGGAGGGTAAGAACATCCAATTCATTCATCGAGCCGTCTGACGATCTACCTATTCAACCAGAACTGCTCTAGGACATTCCCTCTGCAAATGGGTCAATATTCACTGTCCCAAATATAAAATTGCCTTTTAAACATTACTAGTACGTTTATTTTTCATTAACATCCTCAAGGCATCAACAGTTTTCACGTTGCCCATCATATTATTATTTTTATAGTACTTTGGAAGAGTGGAAGGCTGAATTCCCATTGAAGTCAGAGACATTCAAATGTGGCATGAAGGGTCTGGAGTCTGGTGTAAATGAATAATTCAAGATTCCCCTGTCCCGCTCTCAGGTCAGCTGCGTACGCTCATAAAGGAGGCCCAGTCGAGAGGCCTAAAGTTTGTTTACGCCCTCTCTCCTGGTCAGGACATCGTCTTCTCTTCTTCCTGTGACCTGACACTACTGAAACGCAAGCTGAGACAGGTATGTAACGTGACATAATAACATCACGAATACTACACAGGAAGGTAACGTTTTATGATTGTATGCCTCTCTCTCTCTCTCTCTCTCTCTCTCTCTCTCTCTAGGTATCAGACCTGGGTTGCCAGGCATTTGCCATTCTGTTCGATGACATCGATCACTCGCTGTGTCAGGCTGACAGCGAGGCCTTTTCTTCGTTTGCCCATGCTCAGGTCACTGTAACCAATGAGATTTATCGGTTCTTGGGTGAACCACCCGTCTTCCTATTCTGCCCCACAGGTAGCCGTGCTGAACTGAGTTGAAATTGAATGTTTGTGGTCTACAGAAACTTATCAAATCTAAAATATACCTCTGTTTCCCCTCTCCCTGTAGAGTACTGCGGTTCTCTGTGTTCTCCCAGTGTATCAAAGTCTCCCTACCTGCAGACTGTTGGAGAGGACCTGCTGACGAACATAACAGTGATATGGACGGGTGAGACACATACACGCATTAGCATGAATATGAAATCTATAATTGAAATCTTCTCAAACCTTTAAGCTTCCACTTGTGAACCTTTTCCCTTCCCTCTCGGCCCCACAGGCAGTAAGGTCATCTCCAGGAAACTGTCTGTGGAGTGCCTGGCTGAGGTAGAGTCTGTCCTCCAGCGCCCCCCGCTCATCTGGGACAACCTGCACGCTAATGACTATGACTCCAGACGTCTCTTCCTGGGGCCTTTTAAGGGCAGAGAGCCTCAGCTGAGGAGCCACCTTAGAGGCCTGTTACTCAACCCCAACTGCGAGTTTGAAGCCAATTACATCCCTCTTCATTCGCTGGGCAGCTGGTACACAGCTGGAAAAGAGGAGAGGAAAGGTGAGGGGATCAGGGGAGGGAAGGACGGGGCAGAAACATGAAAGGAAGGAGGAAGTACTGTAGCAGAGATGAGACAGGAGATGTCCCAAGTTAATGAACTAATAATGGCTCCGCCAGACCAGAGCCATGTGAAATTAGTCTCATTGCTGCCTTTAGAAATGTCCAATAAGTAAGTGTTGCTTGGCAACTAACACAATTTTGCCTGACATTACTTAACAAATAAATTAACTTAGGAATTAAAGCTCCATCTGTTGTCATGGACAAAGTTACTCAATAAGCTTTCAGCTACAGTGACAAAGAATTAAAACATTTGCCTAATACTGAAAAGCACAATTCACCAACGTCACCAGACTTCATTTTCTCCCGCAGCAAAGTGGACCCATTTACATAAATAGTTAAGAGATCATCGCTCTCAGAAGCATTTATGTTTCATACAAAGTGCATACAGTATATTCCTTACCCTATATTGCATCACCTTAATTTGATGTTTGCTTCTCATTAATTGCATTGTGACAGTAAAATACCGGCAGAGAAAGAAAGAGTAAAACAAGCGAGTTGGATAGAAAAAATGTAGGAGACAAAATCACCGTAGCGTGTAATTTGTTCTGAAGACGAGCGGGGAAAGGTGGTGATGGAGGAATAATTGTGTGGTGTGACGTAGGATGAATTGAGAAGAGAGGAAAGTCTCTCTGTGGAGGAGAAACAAGGCGGGAGGCTGCAGGAGAAACAGGCTTCAAGGGAGGGGATGAGACACGAGAAGAAGGGCCGGCGGAAGCCTGAGATATGGGTGGAAATGGAAGAGGAATTTTAATGATTGCATGAGAGGGGGGGGGGGGAGTATGATAAGTAATTAGTGAAATCAGTGTTTTTGTGTGAGAGAGATCCAGATTTAGAGTTAGGATCAAACAGAGGCATGATGTAATATTGCAGTATATTTCCAGCAAGTACAGTTGAGCATGTTGGCAAACAACATTTGCAAATGTCTTTAAATCTTTTAGCGTTAGTCCCGTGGAATCCCGGGGTAAAAATATATTTTCTCAGCTCAGTTTATCGGACAGTGGCTTCAACAGACCAGCAAACACAAGATAAGTCGGGCGCTGAGAAAGTGCATCTTCTTTTCTAGTCATGCATAAATATTACATATAAAAGGAGAGGTATATGTGGTGTTTCTTGGGTGGTTTGTCCACCAAAACATGTCCAACTGAAATGCAATGAACATCACAGACTGAATGTGCAAAGGAATGTAAGAGTTTTTACTGTGTGAATAAGAGTAACCAAGTATCCTCATATATAATAACACAATGGTATTGCTGCTCTAGATGAGGAGTGTGAATACTGTCCTGACAGAGCTCTGTCTGCTGCTCTACATGATTGGATGGAGGAACTCAACCAACCACTACAAGCAGGTAGAAAACCGTGATTTGGTGCTGTGCCTGTATATATGCACATGTGTTGACATCTGACTGGATTCAAACAATTTAGCTGCTGAGTCACTTTCGTGACCCAGTTTAAACCTACCTGTTGGCCACAAAACGAACCGGCTCCACCCCCCCTCCCTGTTAAGAATGAACAAATCGTCCACGAAACATAAACTTTGTTTTCTTAACGATTCCAGGTCGGCAGAGCGCGCGAGCAGACCAGCGCTCCTCTGCTCCAACAACTCGCTGCAAAACTCCCGACAGATCCGACTGCCCTTCCACCTTCAGAGGAACCTCTGTCGTGGCCAAACTCCCCGTTTTCCCCCTGAACTCCAGCTCACCTCCATCATCACCCACCAAGGCCAAGGGGGAGACGGAGGGGGAGAAGAAGAGAGTAAACCAGCCTAGTCAACCCAACCACCAACCTCAAGGACCCAGACCTGGCGCACCCTCTGGCGGAGGTAGGGGGCAGAAGGCCCAGGGCTGGGCGCTTTGTGGGGGGAAGGGCCTCCTGACTGAGTCCCAGGTGCGGCTGCTGGTTGGTCTTTATTATCTGCCCCACGAGTATGGCCCGTCTGCCCAGAAACTGCTGCAGGACCTGAGCTGGCTGAAGGCAAACTGCCACCTGGTCAGCGCTAACAGTAAGAAGACGCCATCTCAGAAGGTCAGTGTGTGATTTGTGTAGATTTCCTGTTGGTGAAAGTTGAATTATTCGTCATTGTACTTGTTTTTGCGCCCTCAGATCGATGAGTGGCGTGGCCGGTCCTCCAGGGTCCTGTCCCTGTGTGAAGACATAGCACAGCTCCACTACAGCGTGGTGGGAGGAGCCAACAGGGCTGTGCTCTATGACCTTTACCCTTACGTGTGGGACCTGAGGAACACGGCTCTGGTGGCTAAAGCATTCATATGCTGGCTGGGTGAGTACCAAGAGAAGCGTAATCTTCTATGCCATACACTACTGTATATGCTGGCCCTTGGACCCATTTCAACCCTGTCAGCTGCTATAACCCCATCACTTATTTAAATATTCAACTGTGCAATACTGACTTAACTGTACAATAACTTGTGCAATTATTTGGTTTACTCTGCCTACTAATAATGCATTTCAACTGTACATTTCAAGTAATATTCTTATTTATACTATTCCTGCATTTTAAACACTAAATCATAGATCCCGTGTTTCCACATTTGTATCACTTAGACTATTGTTGTATATTGTAGTATAAACATGGTTTACATATTTCTCATTTATATTTTTACATATTTATTGTTGTTAATTATTGTCATACAATGTACATACTTTGCGCACTTATTTCTATTTTTCTTGTGCTATACTACACTATGCTCTTCTGCTCTTTGTCATACTTCTATGCCGTACTATGCTTCTGTAATATCTAACCCCACCCACTCAGATGGACGAGTGTTGAGTGACAGCTCCACCCTGGGCACCTGGAGGAACTGCTTCCAGTGTGAGTTGGCATGATGACCTTTCCGTCTATGCCTGAAATAACTAACTACAAGTAGCCTCTGCTGCACAAATCATTCTGATCCAAAGTAAATTCAGTCTGAAAGTTTTCAACTCTTAACCTCACATCCAGTCATCATTTCTCAGCACTCGCCCAGTGGAGCTCAGCCGATAATGGTGCAGCGATGACTGAACCACCAGTTACGCTTCAAATATTTATGGCATGAGCATAAAAACTGGAAAATAAGTACATTTCAGCCCCTTGAGGAGCTGTAATGCTGTAAAACGCTGAACTTTTATGCTGGCATGAATATTAAAGCGGATTTAACTATGCCGTCTTTTTCTATATGCCCGGGCATTTCATTGGCGCTGATCACATGATGTCGCCTGACTGACATTTGTTTCTCGTCTGTGGTAGGGTGTGGGAAGACCACAGGGGCCGACCTACTGGGAGTGGAATCCGAACCATGGGTGTTCAAAGGGGGCGTGTCGGGAGAGGTGCAGGTAGGGTGTGTGTTTGTATGACATGTCATTTTCAATAGATTTGGTGAATTAATCCTTGTGTTTTTATATTGTGCATGCTTGTATTCCTAAATGATTAATAATGTGTCATCGTTTTATAACTGCCTAATGTCTGTCCGTGTGTGTGTGTGTGTGTGTGGTGTGTGTAGATGCTTCTCCCAATCGGCAGCAGCAGTGAACTCTTCACTCATCCTCCTCCTCTCTTCCCTACCTCTCGTCTCTATAACATCAGGCCCTATCACGGCAAAGACAAGGTAGGAGAAATTTTACACACAATGGCAGGATAATTCATGGAATACCATGGAAGCCAAAGAGGTGCATTAAAGATAGGGTGAGTCAGGGAATATTTTGTAAACTTTTACAGTTACAATCACTGCATTAACTGCAAAACTTGAGCATATCTGCTGTGGAAACCATATTATATAGCCCTTTAGAAGAAAAAAGAAAAACCTTGGAAATGAAACAGGAAGGAAGAAGATTTTAGGTCACGCATGCACTCTGACTTAGTGATGGAAAGTCATGGAAGATTTATGGAATTTCTGCCAGTGCCACAGCAGCATCCGTATATGGAGAGACGTTGCAAAATTAAAAGGACACAGATTATTTAGTCACCTGTAGATGTTTTGGGTCAACATTTACACTGCTGTATGGAAACATATGACATAATAGACCGGGACTTGAAACCACATCTCTCAAAATGATATTTTGAATAAATAAAATGTTTAATTTTGTGTGTGCAGTTGGAGTTGTATCGGATGGTGCGCCAACTCCACCTGAGGACTCAGGGTGGCCAAGAATCCAGTCTTCACCCAGATGTCATAGGAGACAGGTGTGTGTTTCAGAGACAGGAAGAAAGAGGAGCGAGTAATCTTCTGCATTGCAAAACACGTCCACAATAGATATTAATCGGGTTCAATGACTATACCCACATATTTTTACGTCTCTTCACATTTACATAGATGTCTCGGACCGTGCCTGGCGTTGTGCCCGGAGTACTGTTTCATCCTGGAGGATGAACTGGGCGTGTGTGGCTGTGTGTTGGGCATCTTGGAGGTTCGCTTGTTTGCCAAGCGGTGCCAGGCCAGCTGGATGCCGGCCATGAGGGACAAATACCCGTCTAAAGGGGGCAACATACACCTGAACACGCAGGTGAGTCATTAAACATCCTTTTTCTTCTTTTAATCATAACTACCGTCATTCTGAAGAGCACGAGAGACACACACGACACACAGGTGAAACACAAATGTTTAGACATCCCTGCAGTTACACCATCCTGATCCCTCTGTGACACCCTAATAATCCAATGGGGGTGGCACACTCAAAAACCAACACATATAGAATAACATTATTGCATACACACACAGTAAGGACTCACCTAATTTTTCCTCTTGATTATTTAGACATATGGAATTATTTTTAAAGATAAAATTGTGAATATAGGGCACTTACTGTACTTAATTAGTACAGCATCTTTGTCGAAAATGGGAGGCAATCACAGACTTAGTAACTGCGTCACTGCTGCTCATCTGACAAACAGTTGAGTGATTTTAGGCAACGAGCCAAACTGAGCCGGTGATGAGTCAGCCCCCGACACCTGTGGAGGACTTATCTGCCCACTCCGTGCGTCATGGTGCACACTGACAGTCCCACTTTGGATGACTATCACTCACACTGCAGCCACAGATGTATGAAGGTAGAAGCATTTGCATGGTGTCTGTTCCTGCTTTTGAGATATATAATAAATAGCTTGCACACTGCAGGGCTTCAATATCCACTTATTTATTACACCTGGGGACAAAAGAGGAAGAAGGACTTTAGCCTTAATAGGATTGATTGTGTGCACGAATATAAAGAAAATAAATCAAAGTGCCCAACCCTTATGGGATTTCAAGACAAAAATACAGTTGCAGTGGTTAAACATTTCATTTCATTACAAAACTACAAGTTATATATAACTCCCAAGCTTTGCAAATAAAATCTGCGACAAAAAAGGTTTCCTTCCTGACTAACTATTGTTCAAGCCACACACCAACAGACAATTTTTCTCGATGAATCAGAAACATAAAGTACACAAAGTAACCTTTTCTGGAAAATAAATGACAAATTAAGGATTTCAACTCCTTAGCCCAGGGATAACAATGCAAATGTCCCAATTAAATATCTTTTTAGTGATAATACATGATTTATGTCTTTAAAAAACCGGTAGAGAAAACTAGCAAGTTCCATTCCAGGATAAACTACTTACCAGGAAGTTCATTAGACTAATCACAGAGGTTTACATCTACAAAATAAGAGCTGCAGAGTTGATACTATAAGTCATTGAGTGTATGCTCAAAATACATTTGGTGACATTTAATTTAGATGATTATTAGTCTTAATACTGGGTAACTCTTTATAAGGTGCAATCAGTCAAATATGGCCCATTAGTAGCACCTAGTGGCGGCTGGAGGAAACTACAACAACATAGAAATATTAATTTCATGCACTTTTCCACAACTCTCCATCAAAAAAGAACTGACAAGAAAAATGTCCAACGTTTAAGATGAATAGGGCAAAGCTCAACTTCCAAGAGCAACACATTGAGAGGATTGTGTCCCTGCTTTCCCGTGTGTAGGACTTGATCCAGCTGATGGAGGAGGACCAGGGAGAGTACCCGGACTCTCTCCTCTATCACTTCCCCTCTCAGCTGCGACTGGACGCCCTGCCTGAGCTGGTGGATGTCAGCGTCAGCCGCACCCTGCTCACCGCCCTGCTCACTGCCCTCAAGGCCAACGGTGAGTACAGGGCGTTGATTCTTTGTACGAGTGTGTGGTGCATTGTTTTTATACGAACCTGTGAATTTACCTTAGGAATAAGAGTATTTGTGTGTGCAGGTGGAGAGCAATACCTTCATGCATCTTTCTGTCTCTTCTGTGTGTGTAGGTTCTCAGGGTGTGTTCTGCGAGGTGCAGCCGACCGACCGTCAGAGGTTGGAGTTCTTGACAAAACTGGGCTTCCTAGAGATCCTCAGAGGAGAAGCGAGGAGCAGAGAGGGAGTGGTGCTGGGGAGGCTGCTCTGAACAGAAACTAACACTCACACGGTCTCTCACACACACACACACACACACACACACACACACACACACACACCACTAGACACTTGCACACATACAGTAGATACACAGAACAATGTTACAACACAGTAAGTTCAGTGCAGCGTAGAGACGGCTCAGCTCTTCAAAGAAGCAGGATGTGTATTTTCTTCTGTCGAGAGAGAAAACCTTTTTTTAAAAAGGAACAATCCGGGATTCCTTTGAGTCTGTGTGGCAGCAGTAATGGGGATGAATGGAGATTTCTGAAGGATTTACAAAATATAAAATGAGTTTAAACCTTCAGCAGAGCTGTGCTAATCTTTCTCCGATTCCACCCCTGGCTACGGATTACAAGATTTAGTGAAGTTAGAAGGAAGTCGACGACAGAATAGTTTGAGAACTCTGGGAGCAGAGTAGTAGATCACAGCAGCTACAACCTTCTCCTCTGTGGCTCATTCGTCATTACCTCCATGTTTTTAGCTCGGTTTATCTGTTTCTTCTGTTCGTTTGTCTGTCTTTCAGCAGGATGAGAAAAAAATGACATGCATGAGACTTGGTGGAAGGGTGTACCATGGGCCAAGGGAAAACCCATTCGGAATAATTGGAAAAATTTGCTTCTGACAGTGAAAATTCCTGTGAACGCTCCCTCAAGTCGGAACAACTCGGAAACAGCTATAAATGTGCTGTTTGAATAATAAAATACAACACAGATCCATATTATGACTTAAAGCTCATGAACACACCGTCGGAAGAACTTGGTGGAGGTCTGCGCTCCGTTCTAGTTTACACATGTCTTTTTGTTAAAGCGGCTTTAAATCAATATTTTTATATTTAATATTAACAATAGGTCACATGACTTCCTGTATGTGAAAGGGGTCGGTGATCATTAACATCCAGAAAGCCAACAGTGGCATTTCTTTAAATGTCAAACTATTCCTTTAAGATGCCCTGTACACCACCACAGTCGATCTTGTGCTCTGCTCCCTCTGCTCCGTTCATAAGCGATACTTTTTTTTAACTTAAAAGTCAGGATGTTGTTTTCTTGCTCCTGTCCTGTTGGTTAAATAGAGTCTGCTAACAGCGGCCTAAACCCTGGCGCAGCATCAACGTTTACACTGGATTAGTTTAGATGAATGTTTACATGCATGAAGAACAACACATTGTGTGGCTGTCCACAGAGTAACGTTACATGTATACCGACATTGACACAAACAGTCATTTATACTTTCAATGGAATGCTCTAACATGGCCACATTAATGAAGATTTATTTACTGAACTTTTTCAGCCATTATAGCTATAAAGTCTTATGAGAAAACATGACGAGAAAATGCAAGTGCATGCACGGTCAAATTCAGCAGAAAAATGTAAAATAATTTAAAATTGTGCTTAAAAAAAAACAATCATGCAGACACATGAGGTACATTAAACACATACAGACACACACACACTGAAATGTATGGATATAATAGATACTTCTCCCTCATGTCATCGTCAGATGCTGTGTGTTAACATCACCAGTGAGTGTGTCTGTTGTACGTGGGAGTACTTTGTACAAGCCGTGTAAGTGTGTATGACGGACTGCCTTTATTCTGAACCATAATGAACACACACAAACACACACACACACACACACACACACACACACTAAAAGAAGCACAACAGCACTCACAATCAAATCTTCAACTGAAAGTACGTAGAACTACGAATGTTCATTTTTTTGTAATGCAGCTTAAAAGACACAAGTACTGTTTGTGCAAGTATTTCTATTTCTACTTTTTCTTTTTTATTATTATTATTAAGCTTAATCAATCACAGACTGAGAGGCACTTTTGTATGTTTTGTCTCGTTACCAACCTCATCACCATTGTCTGTGAAGTAGTTCATTAAAAGAAATGGATTTAGTCCCAGAAGACCTAAAGATAATAAAACAATCCTGAAAGCACTGAGATAGAAATGCATGATGTAAAGAACATTTTTAGAATATGTTGTTGTTTTTGGAAGAATGTCACTTCACCTGTGTGGGGAAAAAAAGTAAATAATCTTTTTAATTATTAATTTAATTTTTTACTTTAAACTGGGGTGTAAGGCTTGTGTGTGAATGTGGACATGTGTGTGTTTGGGAATATAGATGTTGATGGGGAAATATACATCAAAATAATCTACACAGGCAACATGAAGCACTGTGAAAAGTCTAATAATGAACCACCTTCACTTTTTTCATTTAAGAGGTTATAAAATAATAAGTCGCCTTCCTGGCCGAAGCAGCTGACTGTCCGTTTCATCAACACATCACATGTCATCTGTGTGTACTCAGCGTCACACATGTACATGTCTGTTTCTACAGAGTCCCAGTGGAGTGCTATGTTTTAGTATGTCTATGCAGGGTAATGAAGGGGTTAAAAAGCAATTACTGTTGAATTCAGTCTGTGTTTTTATTGACAACAAATTATTTTATTGAACTGACTTGTTGATTTCATGCCTATTAAAATAAGTTTTCTTTCCCTTTAAATTGTCTGTTTCTTTGGCTTTTTTTCCCCATAGTGAGCTAAAACTGAATTCTTGCAAGAACACATGTGGCAAAACATGGTTGGAAATGTTACAGAGGTTTGAATACAGAGGCTCATATAACAATTGAGATACCTCAGAAACATTTTCAGCATTTGGTTTCTGAACATACATGGCCACCTTGTGGACAAAATGTGGAATGACGGCTTCCTTGTATTGCTGATCTTTTTTTAAATTATATATATATATATATATATATATCGTCATGGCAGTGTATTTCTAAAAATGTCTTTATAAAAGGTTTATAATAAAAATGTAGACGTTTTGGTCCAGCCCATCCAACGTAGTACAAAGTACTGATACAATACGGTACAATACGTTACACATCCGAGGTCTCCCCGTCTGCGGCGTTCCCAGCTTCCCATTGGCTGTGGGAGCGCAGGTTGTGTTCAGGGGCCATGACTTGACCAGTAGGGATGCGGTACGTTGCTAAACTGCCGGTCAGCAGCAACATCAGCGTGGCTGTCAGAGTAGCTGCCCAACTGCATGCTGGGAGACCAACCTAGGAAACGAGGGGGAGAGAGTGCGAGAACATGCTCATTGACTTGTGACTTCACTTGGACTGAAGCCTTTTGACTAAATGCTTGATACCTTCCCCCAAGCCCAAAGATTAAAAAGTGTATTATTTAAAAAGTGTTTACTGATTCAACTGACTTAATTCATTTTTGGAGGACTAACTTTACGTTACTGAGTGTATGGAAGCAAATAAGAGACTAAACAAATAAGTATTTGAATTCATAGCATTGAAATATTTTTCTTTCAAAAACATGTATCTGAATTTATTTGTTCTGAATTCACCGCTTAGAAATTAAAATATGGAATTTCTTGATTTGCAATTTAAAAAGTTGAATTTGAATGTACTTTCTTTTAATGTTCACAAATTCAGATCCAAAAATTCAATTTTCAGAAAATAAATAAAAATAATTCAGTATATCTATATATATATATATATATATATATATATATATATATATATATAAATACAAATATAATTGAATTCAGAACAAATAAATTAAATTAATTTATTTCAATGCTAATGCTATGAATTCCGTGGTGTTTACATTTCAAAGTATTGAGTGGCTGTTAAAATTCAAATACTTATGACTCTTATTTGCTTCCATATGAGCGCGAGTTGGAAAAAATGGCAATTACAACTGGAATCTTAGCCCAGTAACGAAAGTGCACTGATGCTTTTCTGCCACTTTCCTCATCCTTTAGCATACGTAGTTCCCTCCAATTGGAAGCTTGTTCTGCAACCATGCTATTGCTAAATCTGAAGCTAAACTTTAATCATCCTAGACTCTAAAAAAGAAAGGAAAGAAATGTGAAGGTTTCTCAGTGTTAGTGCTTCATGCACAGGTGGCTTGACGTGTGTGTCCTTACCGTTCCCAGCAGATTGCTCAGAGCGATGTCGGCATATGCAGAGAGGAAGGCTGTGCACAGAGGAGAAGAAATTAGGCTAAATATATCCTCAACACTGTCCCTCTTCAGGTTGCTGATGTACACAGCAGCGGGTGCAGAGGTTGGCCCTGATAAGACAAACTGGAAGCTCCGATTAAAACCAATTTACCTAATGCAAGTAGATTACCTCCCTGCCAGACAGATCAGCATTAATGTCAATGGTGCTCCAGCTGCAATTTCAGATGTGTTGGAAATGTGTTTGTCTGTATTCACGAGGGAGACAGGAAAGCCCAGTCTAAATAGATCAATTAAAGCAAGCTTTTTAGTGACACAATGACAGAATCTTTAACCAATTACAACCATTTGACACAGAGAAGTGAGAGGAATTGCCAAAGGACGTGAATGCAATGCATGAGCATGAAGAGGAAATGTGTATGTAAACAAAGTCCCTTTAGAGAACAATGAGCAGGCTGAAAACATGAAGTCATTACTGGATGGAAGCCTTTCGCTCCCTGACTCAGCATGCGATTGATTAGCAGCAGAGCAGTCATGTCAAGATTTACTGAGCGGAGCTGCGATGCCGTAAGTGATGACTCAAAGCTCAGACAAATTACATTAACTGACAACAAGATGCCTTTCACATATGCAGGTGACATCATCACAGTCCCACATAAACCGTCTGGATCAATGTTTAGGAACTAAAAAAAATGAGCCCATTTGATTGGCTGGAGACTAAAAAAAGTGTTTATAAATCAAAAAGTATGGAGCTGAATGTCTTGGATTGCATTTCTCTACTTCCACAGACAACAACCAGGAATGGGGCTGCATTGAGCATAATTATTAAAACTGACAAGAAGTGAAAAATGCATCTGCACATTTAAACACGATTAAAAAATGACTTGAAATGCTAACGTTTCAATTTGTAAGATATGAAAAGCGTGTTAGTTTGAGCCATCTTATCCTATCTTTTGTGTTTTTGATATGCACTGCATTGCATTTGAACGTTTCAGCACCATGGACAGGGACAACTGAAGCTGTTTGTGGGTTTCTGTCGCCCTCCAGTGGCAGAGTACTATAACGACAAGAGTAATACGAGAAGCAAAAAGGCTTTACTCTTATATTCCTGCAAAACAAGCTTAACGCATCTGATGCAGATATTACTAGAAATGTTCATGTCGTCTCGTTTTTCTGCCAAAAACTAAATACTATTACGTATATTACACAATATATAAAAATAGGTTAAGAGCAGTTAAATTCAAAATGAATGCCTTAGTTTATCTTGTAGATTATATGTTCTCTCTAATTTATTAATAACTTGGTTTATGTTGAAGCGGCGTTTTAATGTCCGACAGGAGTTCTCTTTATTTTCTCTCAGTTTTTATGTTACTTAAACAGTTCAATAAATTTGGTTTAATTTGGAGTTATTTGAGTTTATTAATGAATTTTTTTTGTTTATAGATTATTGGTTGAGGTCTTGATTTTGTCTTTTAGTGGATTTTAATAGTTTTTAGACACCCGTTTATGTTTTAATTTTCAAGACACTTCCAATACATAATACACATTATTCTATTCCACAGTCTTTTAGTGTGTTTATAAACTGTAACTGTGTCATATTTTGA
>CALSBV010010391.1:124039-151720 GCA_943590825.1 Bovichtus diacanthus
ACACACACACACACACACACACACACACACACACACACACACACACAGTGAGAGGTAAACCTCTACAAATGTTATCACAGAACAATGAGTCACTGGTCTGGGAATCTCACACACACACACACACACGCGCACACACACACACAGTACTACAATCGACCATGTGGTGGCGCTGGACACATACTGTTGGTTGCCTTCAGTCCAAAATTGAAACCAAAATGTGTGTAACCAAATAAGGAAATGTTGAGTTTTCCTGTCTATTCCCTCATATCTACATAGAAGGAATATGAATATCTGGTCCAACACGGAAGACGACCTTTTTGTTCATTCCTGCTAAAAACGTCATTGGATTGAAAGCCGAACAATAGCTGCTTGAAGTCTTGTGTGACGGTGAGTGCAGGATATGATGCAGCACTAGGGAGGAGCCGAGATGTGTGAGGTTCGTCTGCTTTGCCTCTTGTGTTTACGGTTTTTCCACTTAGGAAATGACTGCCTGTGTTCAGCCAGTAGTCATGTGATGACGGTGAGTGGGGCTGGGTAGTCTCCTCTTTAGTGAGCCTGAGCTGCACTAAAATAAATGGTTTCACGTTTTCCAAGTCTTTCCCTGTAATGGGACAGTAGGAGTAATGACAAAAGGAGACATAAGAAAAAAAGAAAGCTTTGGTGGAGATCACACAGCCGAAGAACCTCTATGGAGACCTTTAAATTGCATAATAAGGATATTCATTTTCACATTTCCTACATTTTAGTAAACACATTTTTTTTCCTCATCAGTTATTTTTATTGATTTAACACCAGTATAAACTTTAAGCAGTGGCATGTCTTGAATGTCCAGGTGGACTGGAATCTTTGATATCCACTAAGCCTTTCTCGTGCCAGATACAAACAGTGGTGTCAGGGGAAGCGGTGGAAATAAATGATCTTTCAAAACCAGAGAAGATCAGCGAGTTGTGTCAAGTTTACATTTATCAACCAGAGGGTGAACATTTTTAGCAAAAAAATCATTAAATGACGTTGTAATAAACACGGCAAGTATCTAAAAAACCATCAGAGACATCTCTGGGTGGAAAGAGAAGCTGCGGTATTATTTTAGAGCGTTGATGGGGAGGAGTTCACTTTTCAGGAAATTTAACTTATACCTGGAGTATTTGCCAAATTGAATTTAAATGTCTTTGGCAACTGGGAGACTAAACCGGCTTGGCAGTAAACAACATTTTAACAAGTCGTTACAATGACAACTTAAGTATTGATGCTTTTTTTCGTACTAAATGTTTCAGTCCTGATTCAGTCATCCATGCAGAGTATTGACGCGGTAGTTGGATGAACAGCAGGTCAATGTCTCATGTCCCTACAAAACAAACACGACACTGTGAAGCTGAAGATATATGTGGGGGGGGGGGTCAGCTGACAGACAAATCTCAGTGAGGCCCAAAGCATTGACCTTTTCTCTGCTGGCCCTCAGCAGCAGTGGCACATGAGGGAGAAGAACGATGTCATCACAAAGAGTGGGGCCAGCTGCAAAGGTCAGCAAGCTTCATTCACAATCAGCAAGCTGCATAATGCTTTGCACAAGTAGAGAGTTTTGCTCTCCCTGGTGGAGCCGTTACTGCTCTGCACCTATGACCACACCCAACAGTGATGTCACGGTGTACGGACACACTCCAGAAGTGTCTTCTTCGTCACTGCAGCAAGGTCAGAAAAAATTGTTCTGCACCATTACCACGCTGGCGTACGCCTGTCAGCGTGCAAGCCTACACACATGGCTGATACAAACACAACATCTACAACTGAATGAGCGAATACCATAACATTTAGGCCACTTAACATAGACGGACAGCAGAGCAGCCGCAGGTTATTGCTGGTATTATTTGTTTCTCTCGGTGGCATTGTTATCCGCCGTAGGTTCTCTCCAGATGGTAATCTAGAGAGAACTAGACTCGCTGCCCGTCAACCTATTCTAACATTAACCATTCAAAGTCAACGCCCAACCTTAACATCTCGGGTTTCACAAATCGAAGGTTACCATCTACACACAACCCCGGCTGTAGGAAAAGGAGCGCACAGAACAAGATTTTAGTGAGGTGTTAAGTGGCTCTTCCGTATGTTGGTTTCCATCCATCTGTTTTGTTGTGCATTTTCACCTTGTGCAGAAAAAACCCTGGCTGGAAACAAAAACAAAAGGAGAAATTTTGCAAAACCAGGGCAGACAAATCATCAGAAACACCTTTATAAGGTAGTCCAACACAACACTGACCCCAGCCTTAGAAATGACCAGAAACTGACAACAAAAAGATTATAAATCACAAAGATGTGAAGTATTGCATGGCTGTTGTACTGCATTGCATGCAGGTATAACTATAATACACCAAATAAACTGGTAACTCTGGTAAATCAGCGTTAGTTGCACGTCTGAGCATTTCTGCCAGGAGGGACAACACTGATATATGTGTGTAAGCACGCAGAGGCCATCAGTCCTGCAGCCCCACCCAGAAAGAAATGAGCTTTCAAACTGCTTCCTGACTGTATCACTGATATACACAGTGCTCATGTTTGTGGGGCCGTGAACCCTACAGCAGGAATGCGGTATTTTTACCTCCCGGAGTAAGAGTAGAATCATAAAAAATGACTGAACGCTGTCCGACTGTGCAGAGGAGTGACCACCAGTAACCCACTATGTGTAGCAGCCATGTATAATTTACACACACGTGCATTAAGCTGGCCGCACTTTCAAACCGTAAGTTTGTCATCAGCGTTTTTGGTCATTCTCACATTTTGTTTAGAAGAACTGAAATGCATGACCATCCATGCTGAACAAAAGATAAATGACTCAAACGTATATACGCAAGTTATCAAACATGTAGTTAGCTAATAACACTGCAGGGTTTTCTAAAGATGTCTTCAGATAAATTACCTCTGGCTGCGCTGCGATTCATTTCCTTATTACCAGGCATTTTGCATTCTGGTCCACAGACAGACCACACCCCAACATGCCTCCTCACTCTGTTGGGTTATTCTGTCATTCGCTCCCTCTTTCCACTCTCACAGCTGCCCCCTCCTGCAGTCTGCCTTTAAACGCTCCCTCTGCACTCATCCCATCTCTCCCTCATCCCACACTTCATTATCTTCCTCTCCATCTTCCTGTTCATTGTTACCTTCCTCCCTTTGTTTCTCATTCCCAGTACACCCCTCAACCCCTTCCTTCATCACTCTCTCTCACTCTGCTCCCCTCTTTCCCTCCCCACATAAGAGTCATTAAAGACTAATGGCAATGTGTGAGGGAGGCCACAGAGGATACTAATATTTTTACTGTTTTTCTAATATGTGTGTGTCATTCTGTGTGAGTCACTTCCAGTGCGATATTGTCTATGCTAATAGAATGAGTCAGAGAGTTCTTATCATAACAAACCCAATATCTCCTCTTTTCCAGATGCTGCCTGGATCACACCGCAGGGACCAGCTGCAGACCAAGCGGAGGACATATCAACGGGCTGGGATGAGCTGCACATGATGCCGTGTTGTTTTCCAGAGTTCTTGTTTAATGGCTAACTGTTTGTGAATGCAGCTAAATGGATTGCTCTGTACGAGGCCTCCTTTGTTAACACTGTCCAGATATCAGATGTTGTATCTGCCTGTTTCTACAATCCTTTCTTTGTGAATGCTTCTCATCAAGCTAACAATCTTGTGTTTTAGATCCATTTTTAGAAGTTACAGAAAGTGGAGTATGTTAAAAATGAGTCCACAGCCATGCTAGTGGCTCTATGAGGCTGTATTAGGCAGAGTGATGCTTATGCTAGATGCTAATATCAGCATGCAAAATGGTCAACATTTGCTATTTAGTACTAAACACAAACTGCAGCTGAGGCTGTACCTTTTTTTAACAGAGAAATACCAAATGTATATATAAAAATGTAGACCCGATGATGGCAATAGATGAAAAGTTAAGGGATTTGCTAGTTATTGAACACAAAGTACAGCTGAGGCTGATGGGATTGCAATTAGTTTAGCAGATATTTGGTTATAAATCACATTATTAAATAAAAAGAATCATAATGGATCAAGATTATACGGTTATCTTTGGTTTGGATGTGCGTGTGGATTCCTTTGTGCATAAATAAACATCCTCCTCCCAGAAAATTATTTCTTCCTAAACTTGGGGGCTGACAGAGCGCTCTGCTTCTTCCTCCTGTCTGATGCTGATCTATTATATGTCAAAACACAGATGCAGATGTGAGATTCTTACTTGAAAAATTCCTTTTATGTGTAATGTCACATCAATACAAAGCCACTTAAAAGAACAGTGAACCCCGGTTGACTTCTCCAACAGCCTCACTTTCTCCTCCCTCCTGTATTTGATCCCACTTTAAAGCATTTCTATAATTATATTCCAATAACATGAATGTGGCAGGAGGTGGAGGCTCTGGCCTACATACAGCCCCTGATCTCCTCCTCGGAAACCCCATGTGGGTATAGTTGACAACAATGCTTTGAGTGACAGCTCTAAATATGGCCTCAGGCTCAGCCCAGTCTGACCCATAATACTGCATCTCTCTGTTATTCTCACAGATAAAGTAGGCAGCTTTAAGAGGTGCTGATTACTCAGAGGGAGCGATACAGTGATTTCAGGGAGCCACACATCTCCAAACATCTGCTGTCTGCCTGCCTTTGGTCTCTCACCACAGCTTTATCCTTGAAAAAAATAAAACTATTAAACTGATAACGGCACCAAAGGTGGAGATGAATGACGGGGGCGACAGCAATGATACTTGTGAAGCTATTCTCATGGTGGTGAATGGAAACAAAGATAATCCATGTTAATAAGTTTTTTACAGAATTTAAGTTATGTACGTAAATTGAGTAGTCAGCGGAAAACCCCTCTGTCCTCATATTGCCACGGCGTTAAAATGACATGCGTAAAGACACACACCAGACATCTACACACCATCGAGAGAGATAGACAGTTTATTTGTCTCTGTAGATTCATTCCATGCTGCATTTTGTAGGAAGTGAAGGATAATGAAGAGAGAGAAGTAAAAAGAATAAGAGGAGTTTTGAAAGCTGACAAGAAGAACAGATTAAAGGAGAGAGAGAGAGAAGAGAGGGAAGAAGAAGAAAGACAGAGCCAGGGGCACGGCCTGTCTGAAGTGTTGAAGAGGATGGTGTCAATTCAACACACACACACACACACACACACACACACACACACCTTCTTTGATACATTTATTAACATCTTTCTCTCTCTTCTCTCTCCGGCACTACTTTTCTCTTTATGTTCTCTGTAAAAGACAATCCTTCTTTTCAGCCAGGATTAAGTTCAGAATGTGAATTTGTAGCTCTTGAATTCTGACAAGAATAAAGATAGTTCAATTATTATTACAAAGAGATAAAAAGGGAAATGAAATCCCCTCTGTTCAGCAGAATCTTTAGGAGATTTTAAAGGTGATATGGACTTAGTTAACAGGACATCAAGGAGTCTGACAGCCAGACAGGACCAAACTCAAGTAACTTAAGTATTGTCTAAAGGGTCTTTTATGAGCTGCGTTGCCAATAAGAAATGTATAGAATAGAGCTGCAACAATGAGTCAAACCACAGAAAAATAATCAGCAACAATTTGTATAGAGTAATCGTTAAAGTTTTTTTTATTTTTCATGCTTTTCTCTGTTTTATCTCATATTTAAGTGAATATCTTTGGGTTTTGGACTGACAAATCTAGACATTTAGGAGACATCACCTTCGACTTCGAGGATCTGGGATGGACATTTCTCACAATTTTCTGACATTTTATAAAGCAAACGATTAATTATTAAAAATAATAATAAAATAATAAAAATAAATCGGCAGATTAATCGATAATGAAAATAATCGTCACTCGCAGCGCTAATATAGAATAATGTAAGCCTCACAACTAAATCAACACTTCAACTCACAGACGTAATGAAATACAACCTTGTTCATGTAATACGCACTTGTTCCTTGGAATTAGTTAGAAGGCAAACGGCAGCATTTTAGATTTGAGTATGATGGAAGCTCGTCTCCCTGATTCCTCCAAATTAAATATATAAAACCATGGCTGACCTTTTCAAGACCAATGAAGGCTACAAATGACTTAATTTGGGCTAAAATGGCTCAGTGGAGAACACACGTGTGCCATGTTGCTCGTTTCCTGCTGTTGCTGCTGTTGCCTACACCATCTCATTACAGCCACATCTCTTTGGTCACATCTCGTCACTGTTGTTTTTATTGCAGCAGTGTGCATGTGTATATGCATGTACAAGCTCACCCCCACTTCTCCTTTTTCAGTATGACTCATAGCTCCAATCACACACAGACACACACACAGAGACACACACATACACACACAGCAAAGTATTTTGGGACACTGCGCTGTACTTTTAGCAGCAGACGGAAGCAGGGGGCTGAAGTCTTTTAAACTCCTCATTCTCTCTCCGTCTCTCTCTGAACAGTGTCCCAGTGATGCAGATGTAAAAGGTGCACACAGCCACAGGCCTGTGAGTTTGGGTATCACTTCCCAAATTGCTCTGTGTCCTACAGTCTTATATGTATATCCACTGCAGTGCTGACATGATGTCTTATTGCCAGAGGGGTTCAACCCCTACCTCACTTTAATCTTGTTGAAACATGCAGGTAGCTAAGCCTGCAATCTGTTTAAGGTCCTAACTGATGGTTAAATAAATGCTAGGTTTATACAGCTACCTAAGACAAAAGGTAATGATCCTGCATTAAGGTACAAAATATAGTGGTTTAAAAAAGAAAGGCAAAAAGCCAGACGGGAGTGAATACTCGTGTCCTCGCCTTGTCCCAACACGAAGCATGGACGGTTTAAGATTTGTCTGAGAGTAAACACACACATATGATAAATTACCAGCAAAAGAAAAAGTTGTTCTGAATGAAATGTAATTAGTCACGGTGCATGTGGTCATTAATGTGTCCAGGAATAAAAAGGTTCTGGCTGCAGAGGAGATTCTCCTGAGACTTGCAGCACAGCAGAGAGTTGCAAAGACACAGTTTGAATGTGAGTGAGGAGAGTTGTCCGTCTCTACGTGTGAGCCCTGTTATAGCAGTCAGGGGTGTACGCTTCTACTTCTCAGCCAAAGTCAGCTGTGACATTTCCAAGTTGTGGAACTCACAAGAGACAGATTAAGAGACAGAATGATGGTGCCCCTGTGGTTCAGGGGTTGAGATGCCGACCGTAAAACGCAGTGTCAACACAGTTGAGTCTGTTGCGTCTCTCTCTTCCTCGTTTCCTGTCCTCTCTGCTGTTTGTCATGAAGGCACAAAAATGGCCTTTAATTAACTACACTCAAAACACGAGTGAAGGGGGGTGGAGAGAGACCCTAACCATAACACAAAACAATAACCGTGATCGATCCAGGCAACCAGATGAATTTATAAGCAAAAAATCCAAAAAAGCCTCATAACTGCCAACACAATATTATCATGATATCAATGTCATTTATCTTGAATAACACAGTTAGCGCCAATACCGGTATATTGCGAAAACCCGACTTAAAAAAGGCTGAGTGGTCAAAATCAAAAAACAGCAGGTACAAAAATAATATGACTTTAAGTCCTTAGTAGGGGTCAAGCTCTGGAAACGCTGGATCCTACCTGCGTGTAATGCAACCAACAGCATCTTTGTGTTGGATCCTTCCTGCGTGCATACACAAACCTCTTTCAAACTCCTCCCACACAGTTTATATCACAGGCTTCTCGTTACAAATGTTGTCTCCGTGCCCAAGCTGACACAACCCTGATGATATCATGAGGGGATATTTTCTCAAACAAATCTCCTCCAGAGCCACAAAGGACATTATTATGCAACTGTTTTCACAGCCTGAGTAGTACAGTACTCTCTATGACTAGTAAACTGACATTCATGTGTGAAATGTTGGGAGTTTTCCCTGTAAGTAATTATAACTGTAAGTGTTATACAATGACATACTAACACTGAAAATGTGTGGTGCAAATACTGAAACCTAAATAATACCAACCACAGTAAGAGTTCAGCTCGGAGAAGATGGAATTGAAGCTTTTCTACTTCTAATGTAAAAAGGTGTTGGCTGGTGTACATTACCAGGTACAGTATGACCTACAAAACAACACAATAATGTTCCCACTTTGCTAACGCTCCCACTCCTCCCACACAGACACACAAACACACAGATGGAGACTCACCAGCCAACGTTCCTACTGCTGATCCCAGCAGAGCATGGGCGGCCAACAGGGGGGAGTAGAGCAGAACAGCTCCCAGGATGAGGAGGGAGGGCCCCAGAGCTCCACAGGCGAAGATCTGACCCACGCCCAGAGGGATGCCACGCATTACCTGCCCAAGAGAGACAAGTCAAAAGGAGGATTTTGAGAAGAGTTGTAGCTTATTGCAAATGATTATACACACTTTTTATACACAAGTACAAAATCCCAAGAGCACACTCACAAAAACATAACAAAATATGTGGAATCTTTTCAGCGGCTCTTTTGCCAGTCTCACGCACGCACACACGCAGGCACGCACGGTTCCCAACAGTCAGTAAGAAGTGAAGAGTTTCCATGGCGACTGGATGGGTGCACCTGCCTGTCACTGATATTTACAAGTCATAAATGCAGTTTAATTATATAGCTGGGACACAACTCTTTGTGCGTGCGCGCTTCTATGCATGTGTGTGTTTGTGTGCGGGAAGATTAAATACGCCGTTGTGGTCGTGCAGCCAGAGTGCCCTCCTCAGCAGAGTGAAAGCTGAAGACAATATAAATAGGACCGACGTCATCCACATCCCTGGAGAGAGCCAGAGGAAGGATGAGAGGAGAGAGGGAAGGAGGAGACGGAGACGGGTGGAGGACAAGGAAGGAGAGCAATAGAAAAGAAAAAATAAGAAGAAAGGGGACAAATAAAATAAAATAGTTTCACATCAAGGGCTGTAACAGAAAGAAATCTATGACTTTATTGTGCCGTCCTTAAAGATGCGGTTACATAAACACTATCTGTTTCTTGTAAACTGAATTATGAGGAGCAAAGGAGGATGGAAAAAGACAGAGGCGATTCAAAAAGTGATGATGAAAGATGCAGAAAGTGGGAGACGGAGGGAGGAGATGTGCATGGCAGAGCAGAGACATGGAAGCAGAGAGATAACAAGAAGAAGGATTTAGAGGTTTCAGATCTCCCAAGAAGCGAACCAAAGGGAATTTATGAAATGAAAATGGCACCATTTATAAGTTGAGAGACAGACAGATGGAGGCAGGAGAAAAAGGAGGGAGAAACTCTGCAATATGAGGAAACAGAGAGAAGTAATCTGAGACGGAGGGCCTGAAATGTGTGGAAAGTAATCATTTAGTGTGAGGCTCATACTGTGCAAGATGCTTGTTAATAGAATTGGGAGTAAATCTGGACTCTGGGACACCTTACAGCGCTGAGAGGGTTCAGACAGCGTAGATAATCTCGTTTAGACAACTTCACAGTCAGTTTGCAGATCCTCATGTGCAGGAGTACACTTCTACAACATCCTTCAGCACTCCTGGCTTAAAGAACAACCGCCTCGTGGTAAATAAACCCAACAAGCAACCGACCCTCTGACCGGTCCGGTTAGGTATCGTCTCAATCTTCAGTATTGTGTTTAGGAGAGAATGCAATATTGTGGTTTTTGCTGCAAAAATATTGTATTTGGACAGTGAAGATATATTTCATATTTTGTGAGGGTGGGAGAAAAAAGAAGAATCGAGATTCTTATCTTATCACAACAAACGTTCTTTTCTACGAGAGAAATGTAGATATTGCTACAGATGAACAGTAACCCTACACACCAGGTCAAAGTTGTGTCAAGCATTATTGTGTGATTTATATTTATTTTTTTAAATACACAAAATATCAGTTTCACATGTTATTTTGTGTACAATAAATTTTGAAATTGAAAAAGTTTCTGAGGAATAAAAAGCAGCTAGTCTAAGCCAATTATATTGACGTAACGACAAGCATTTACATCTTTTTTTTTTTTTTTTTACTTTAACTTGTTATTCTTGAAGTCACTGAAAATTAAAAATACTAAAACGTTTTTACTAAAAAGTGTTGTTGTGCACATTTAGCATAAATAAAAGCCTTTGTGCGTTTACACTCATTAATATAGCTTTTTCAAATATAAAAACTTCATAATCTTATTCACACTTTACTTTCATGGCATCATTTGACCCACACCGAACAGCAGCCTTGAATTAGCGCTCCGACGAACTGACGCGAGAATCGATTTTCAATTGTATCGTGAAATCCTGAGATACCGAAAGGTTCACACCCCTAGTATTTAGTATTCCACGTGTGTGTAGGACTTTGTATAGTTTGTTGAATCTGCTTGTGAGGTCTTGTCGTCCATATAATCAGCACATATTGTCAAACTGTCAATACACATACACAAATGCTGAAGAGTAATCTATGTACGATCATTACTTTTGGAAGAAGACGGAGCTTTTCGGATCACAGTCTGTTCTGCTTGTTTCCAAACACAAGCATGCAGATTAAAATCCAGTCGCTCCTCAAGCATCCAGATGCCAGCTGGCTCAGATCAAAAGCCGACTGCAGCAGCTGGCGAGAGTCTGGAATCTTTTGCCAAAGTCTTGTGAGAAGCAGTTCAAGGAGACCACACTGCATTTCTTTACTATTTATTGTCTTTACAGGGTACACTGTACAACAGCTCGCCTTTTAATCGAGGAGACTTTATCCTTCCTGAAAACCTGACTCATACTATCGAAACCTGGACTTCCATCACAAGCTCTGAATCTTATGCACAAGAAACCGAACAAAATGACACTTTATGTGGGATGCAACAGCCTTGCTTCCACTATGAGTTTCAATCCTCATGAATTGTTTATTAAAACCGTTTGGGCTGATTATAATTTCCCAACAGGGGCTCCATCAGTAACTGTTGCTAAGTAACTGATGAGTCACAGCAGGCTGATCTTATGCATATTGTGCTCCTATCAGTTACGTGTTCACTGCAACATGGCAGACACACAGAGGACAGCTGTAGTCTTCATATAGCCCGTCACTTCCAATACTTCACTTTCAGACTGCACATCATCTGCTCATGTTTTTGTGATAATGTGACTTGATGAGCTTTCTCTGTTCATGAAATGCCAATTCCCATCTGAGCAGCGAAACATGCCACACAACACTTATTATTACTGGTTATAATGATCATTCACCATCAAATAAGTAAGTAAAAAGATTGAATTTAAGATTGATTTTAAGCTCTTAAATGTATTAATTGACAGATTCCTTAAGTCAGGTGCTGGTGAGATTTGGGTGTGGCTGGTTACCATACATGGGATGCAATAAATTAGCAACTGAATATGAATTTGCACACACAAAAAAACCTTGAGTTCATTTTTCGAAATCAAAAAACGTAACAGAGTAAGAGCGCTTAGATGCATATTCTAGACTTGCATTAGGGATACCAATTTATGAAAAAAAACAGGAAATAGTCCTTCTGTTGACTTTGGAAAAGTTTTACTGATGATAAAGTTAACCAGGCTCCAGGCTTCTGTGTAACTTCACTCAATCTATGCACAAACATTTCACTTAACGCTGGATCACCTCACCTCGACTGCCATGAGCTCGGTGCCATTGGGCTCCAACAGCCCCGCTGGTGTGGCCGGGTGGTGCGGGAAGTAGGGGTTGTCTGGGCCGGTACAAAGAAGGTAGAGGAAAATGACGACGTTGAAGGGAAACACCGCGACAGGCAAGTCCCAGCGGTCCAACACCGGAGAGAGACCACTGAACAGAAAGACACTGGAGATGGGGACGGAGGGTGAGACAGTGGAGATGGGGACGGAGGGTGAGACAGTGGAGATGCTGATCAGGTTTAATGAAATGAACCTCGTTCACGTGCTTTTCTCAGACGTGTTGCTCATATTCACATTAAATACAGAGCCCTTCCAAAATGGCTTCACTGTGGTATCCATTCCTCACATACTGTACGCTGAGAGTGAAGTAGATTCACACCTGATTCATCCCACTGGATGTCATGGTGAGAGTATTTCATTATTAGCTTTAAGTCTTAATACTTGCAGGTTGATTGACATCAGCAAGTGTCTTTTGGTTCCCTTGGAGACAGGAATATTTTTTACTGTTTATTACAGTGACTCACTAATGCTCTGGCAGAAAATCTGCAAAACCGGCAAAAATAAGATTCATTATGGAATGAAATATGATAGATTTATTGAAATAAAAACAGAGCTACCATTAACAATTATTCACAGTCTGTCGACTAGTTTTTGTCGAGTCATTGTCAAGTCTAAAAAATAATCAAAATATCCATTATATTTTCCTAAAACCCAATACATGACATATGCAAATGACTCAGTATCAATAATATTAAATCCTGCCATTAATTACATTTACAAGAAGTGATGTGTGAACTATATTTTGTATGGAGACACAAACTTTAGATGGTGATTGAAACGTCAATGATAAAAGTCATCGGAGCTGAGACATTCTCTCATCGCGTCACTTTTAAAACGTTGGTCTGGAATTGATTTGCATCTCAGTGAATAGACTTCACAAGAGACACGAGAGGTGCTCGAGTGAACGCTCCTGGAGACTTTGTACCATTGTTCTCGTGTGGCATACATTATACTGAGACTGTCTCACCATGTAGCGGACCCCAAGCAGACGGGCAGCAGCAGCCACCAGTACCAGTCTCCAGCCGAGCTGAACACCCCCATCAGCAGAGACACCAACATGCCGTTAAAACCATGGAGACCCCCCGACACCTCAGCACTACACACACACCAATACAGAAAAGGAAGAATCACATATCACAATTACATCTGGCAATGTAACACAGTGATGTACAGTAAGGTCGGTACTTTACAAAAACCATCATTAATAAATGGCAAATTGATGGTTAATTAAACTTTAGTTAATACTTATCTCATTGTTAACAAACAATGAAAATGATAATTAATGCTTATTTATTATTAGTAATGCTATAATTTGTTATTTTAACAGACACACATTAGACCATTTCAAATACTTTATTAAGTATTTGTTAATTATTACCAAATAATTTATTATTAATAATAATTTGAAACATCTTCAAACATTACATAGCTAGACGGAGCAGATATTAGAAATACTTTGTTAATGATTAATAATTGGTTTGCAAGCTGTCTATAAACATTTTTTAGATAGATAGGTAATACTTAGTCAAATGTTAATAATTGGTTTCTGGTCCATCTATCTACGTAATGCTTATAGATGTTTTACAAATGTTTCTTAAAAGGTTTACAAAACATTTGGTAATCATGAACAAATACTTAATATAGTATATAAAATACTATGTGTGCAACAGTAAAAATAACTAATTATAGCATCACTAATAATTAGTAAACATCCTCATTTCAGTGTTAACAGTAAAATGACTATAAACTAAATTAACCAACTATTAATTTACCAATTATTTATGATGGTTATTATAAAGTGTTATCAGATTATTTTCATGATCGAAACACACATTAGCATAGTTTTATATGACTCATATTATATATATATATATGAGCATATTATACCGCGCGTGGCGTATTGTAAATATTAGGACATCCAGGCGGGGGGTGTGGGTGAACACAGGGCTGTCAGTCACGGGGCTCTTATTCCCATGAATTTTAAGCAGAATTCTGAATCAACTTTAGTCAGAAGGTCGAGCAAATTATAGGCTTGTGTTACGGGGTTGGCTGCCAAGCAACAGACAGGTTTTTAATGAGGGTTCGGCTTTTTAAAAAAGGGAGATTTTTCTGTTGCGTGGTTCTAAGATACACAGATCATTAAATATGTAAATACAAATGTGCTACTATGCTATTTGTGCGTGTGTTTCTGTATACATTCATATGATTCCACCTGTCTTGGCCCATGATAACAGCTGTGAGCGTCGAGGACAGTACACCCACAGTCCCCAGCAGGGCCTGCCAGGGGGACGTCCAGTACAGTGCAGCCAGAATGAGAGCTCCACTCAGCGGGTTGTTGGCTAGGATCACCCTGGCCACCCCTCTCAGGCCCCACACCGCCAGCTGCAGCACAAACAGCCTGTCTGCGGACACAGTAAGTAAACATTTTCCCCCAAAACCTTTCAGGAAAATTCATGTTTCCAACTAAAGAGGAAAACTGAAGCACAAAACATCTTCCTCAGTTGGATTTCTTGATGCCAATACAAAGTTTTATACAAGAATCAAGATGAGAGTTTAATGATGATTGTGTTTTATGTTGGAGGAAGAGTGCAGCAGCGTTCACCGTGGGAGTTGTGGGATGATTACATCTGCATATTTTAATGTCAACGTAAGCATTTCAGAGGCATTTATTTATGACTATGCCAGTTTAACACATTCCAAGTGTTTGGCAACTTGCTCTTTTTGAAAAGTTGTGTAATTAAATCCCATAAATCACAAGTCGGAGTCTTTCCAAACACATTTTTATGAAAGCTCATACAAATTTATACCTGGGTTTAAGTTTAAAAGTAAGAAAATGTGTTGTATTGGGAGAGTTTTCCTACCCTGCATGTACTTATCCAAGTGCTCCATGTCCCCAGTGCAGAACAGCAGACCGCTCGACACACGCTGACGGAGGCTGGCCTGTCTCCTGCTGGCCTCCTTCACCTCCGTTTTGGTATCCATCCACATCACGGCAGCTGCTGGACCGCACCGCTAGGAAAGTGATAAATAAATATATTGTAGAAATGTTGGAAAACCCTAGAGTTCCACTTTACTTTGTTGCTTCGTTTTTGTTCTACTCGCTCCCAATTCTTCTTACTCCCCTTCCTTCTCAGTCATCCCTTCTCCTCCTCTCCCTCTTTCCTCCCCGGTGAGGTTTAAGGGGATGATTTATAAAGTAGTTGGGCTGGGTAACACATTCACTCTGCTTTCGACCGGACCAGCCACAGAAGAACAAAGTCCAACGCCACCAGGACTGATCAAGGAGATGGAGATTAGTGAACCCTTTGCTCCTGCTCTATTTTTCCCTCAATTTCATAACCACCTCGCCCCCTTTCTCTCCCAGCCCCACTGTGACATCTCCTCACCTATTGTTTGTCCATTTAAGCTAGTCATCAAACTTTTATTGCAGCGTATGCATGAATGTTTGTCTTTCCTTCATTTGTAAAGCCATTAGTGCGTGTTCTGTTATCTCAAGTCTTTCCGAAATGTGGAATATATAACCCAGCTGTCTCTGCGGCTTTGTCTTCTTTGAGAAAATTGATGCAAGAGAGGAAAATGTAGTTGACTTATTTAACGTTTGACTTTCTGTCAGTTTTAACAAGCTCCTCACACTGCTTCCGCCTTTAAAAATAGAATTTTTTTAATTTTATTTTATTTCCATTTTGAGAAGAGTTGGAGTTAAGAGAGAGGTATGTAGATGTTTGTGTGCTTGCATACCTGCAACTACCTCTTGTTGTCACCTTTCTCCAGGGAGTGACACCAAACTGTAACTCACTGAATGACATGAATAACAGAGAAATGCTCTGATTTCACTTCCAAGTGAGAAACCCAAAAATGTGACTTCCGGGAGGTGCGTGCATCTGTGTGTGTGCGTGCACGTCCGTTGGTGCACATCTGTTAGCAGACTCAAGGTGCAGTAAGTGAAGGTAATGACAGCATGTCAGATACTATCACAGGCAGAATCTCTTCACTCTGTCAGAGCCTGAGCAGCGGGGATTCAAAAGCCTTGTTTTTGCAGGTGGAAATTGCTTTGCCATTCAAGAACCCCCGACAACTCCTCTCTCCCTCTCTCTCTCTCTCTCTCTCTCTCCCTCTCTCTCTCTTTCTCTCTCTCTCTCTCTTCCGCTCTCTCTCTCTCTCCCTCCCTCTCTCTGTCTCCCTCCCTCTCTCTCTCTCCCCCTCTCTCTCCCGCTCTCTCTCTCTCCCGATCTCCTTGTCCATCTCACCCTATCCATCTTTTATTTGCTTCAATAAATACATCCGCCTCCCTCTGTCGGTCTCTGCTCCTTGAATCATTCCATCAATCACGGCAGGGAGCCAGGGAAAAGAGCTGCAGATGGACACGCATACACGCCAGAGTGAGCTGTAATAAGAGGAAGAGATGCAGGTAAACGTTGAAAGGCTACACTTTGACCTGCACAAAAGTGTTGTTTCGTGAATGAGTAACCCACAGGCACGCAGCCGCAGCCGCACACGTGCACACACACACACACACACACACACACACACACGCACACCACATTAAAGCAAGCCATCATACTATAGATGCAGTCAATTTTAATGGTTATGTTCAATATTCAGAGTGAGTGTCTGTTCCATTTAAGGCGTCACATAGCACACTCAGAGGGCTATACAGTAAAGTATACATTACCGTCTGGACTAATGTCTTACCAGTGTTCTGTGTAGTAACTGAATACTGTCCCCATGACTTTACGTGACCTTTGTTCTGAAGAAACATTTTCCCCACCGTCAGTAACTGTTTCCTGCACATAGCATGTGTAAGAGGATATTATAGACTGCTAATTTACACCACATAACATGTACTACTTAAACTTACATTTACAAATTTGAGTAGTAGGATGCGTTTTGTATGCAGTGATGTAGTTCATATGGGATCGAGTAAATGATTAAAGGAAATCCACTAGAATTTAAAATGAGGTTCTGTGGGTTTGAACAATTTGCCGGGACAGCATGAGTTTGACATGTTAAAGTGTTGCACAGTTGAGTGGCTGACCACAAGAGAAGGGCGAAGTGCCGGACAAACCATCAAGCCACCTTCAGAAACAGCATTATGAATCTGGAGACCTTGTACATGCAGAGCAGATGCTCCACCACTTAACTACATTCCCATAATAATGTTCTTGTTCGCAGTTAAATTCATATTTTATGAGCTAAACCAATTCCTTTCCACAGTCGAATGTCTCTTTAGAGCAACGGTGACACAATAGATGAAAGCAGTGCATGCTACCTGGCTCCAAAAAACCCCCAATCTAAATAGCATTAGTGTCGCATTAGAATCCAGCGAGGACAGAACAACACAGAAGTACCAGCAACTGTTTCCAAAAGGGACACAAATATATTAGCATCTATTATTTTATTAACCTCAGGCAGAGTTTAAATTAAAAAAAGATAGCAAATCAAAACTAATGTGAGCATTTGGATCAGTTCACAGAAAATCCCCAAAGCCACTAAAATATGTAATTACTGAACTGGCTGAAAGAATCCAATATCCACAGCAAATGAAGCATGAGGCCCTGATAGCGTCTGAAATTACAGCCCATCTGGACCTCAAGATGCTATTTCTACACTGTTCATCGTGGTGCTTATCCTCAGTTTCATCAGAAGTCAACACGCTCATCTTAAAACATTCCAACGTTCACCAATTCCCTCGTTGTGTAAACACAGTGGTCACATAGGATTACTGCGTTATCTAGAAGAGAGACGGAGTGAAAATGAGCCATCGTTTCCTTCTGTTTCCATGATGATGGACATTTATCTCGTTAGTCTTTTCTACTCCACTCTCTCTCTTTCCTCTCCTGTTGTGAATTCTAGGCTGGAAATGTAAGAACTAACTACTTGTTCATTTGATACGTGTGTGTCTTGGTGTCTTTCTTTTGCTCAAACACACACACACAAACACACACACACACACAAACACTTTCTTTGGCTCTAACCACTAACATTTCCTCCAACATCAGCCTAACCCTGACTTTACTTCTTACACGCACGCACGCACACCAGCATGATATAACATGGTCTTCTCAAGCATGAGTATCATTGCAAGAGGCTCTTCTTCTTCACAGTCTATAAGGGAAAGCATTGGAGAGTAAAAAGACGGAGGAGGGGGAGGAGGTGACTGACTCATGGAAGGATGGAGGACCCATCCCCATGTTATTGAACTGATATAATGATATTGATGCTATATGGCATGATATTTCCTGCAGCTGCATTATGATGTACAACATCCTGGGCATAATTTAAAGTTCACTGTTCTGGAAAAACAAAAATATTAAGTAATATGTATTTATGTTGTTTATCTGTAGAAATGACCACATAGTTCAATTTGTTGGCGCAGTAAAGGTTTCAAACTTTAAACCTTTACTTTAGTTTACCACTTCACCTTTTTAGGTTTCCTTTGTTTTGTTTCCCATCAAGTTGTATTTTTGGTAGGATTGGTATTTGTTCACCATGTTGTGAATGTTTCATCCTTGTACTGCAGCTGTAACACGTCATCCCTTCTCTCTACTGAAAGAATACACTGATGCTTTAATCCAAGTGTGTATCCTTCAAATAACTCAAAACAACATGCTACAGTATCTGTGCTGTGAGGAACTTAGACTTGTCTAAACTGTTTATGCAGTATTAAAAATATCTAGCCATTTTCGATGGCTTTTCAAGGCTCAAAGCCTCGATATGAAGTCCTTGATCTTAAAATAGTTCTGTATTGAGCTTATGTCAGCTGTTTGATCTCAGGCTGTGAAAACAGCAGTTTTTGGTGAAAGCTTGACAGGGAGTTTGGGATGCTTTCCCCCAAAAGACCACGTGTTAGATCAGCATTTTATCTTCCTTCCTCTGAGCTGCTGCTGAAAAATAAAAGCTGAATGGAAATAAATAAATAATCTGAAGCCTGCCTGGAGAGAAAACTAACATCTCTCATTTGGGCTTTTACTTTGTTTTCCTGTATTTTCAACTTGTTTAGTCATTTCACAAGCAATTCGAATCCTAAGAGGTGAGATGTGTGCGACAGGCAAAACTATTTCTCTCCTTTACTTCCCATTTGGGAAGTAAACAAGGGAAGGTAACTGGAGGAATTTATAACTGAAGTTTATTGCCAGTGGCACACTCGACATTTACACCTAAAGTAGAAAGTTATGCTGTCACACAGGACATACAATCCCATTGTTTCCCCATGAATAATACTGTGCCACTCCCTTGAATAAAGAAGCATTTTTCTCTCTTACTGATCTCATATTACACGTTCGATTAACCCCATCTTCTGTTACAGTATCCACCCACGCATCCAACATGCTCTCAGAATTCACTGAATTCTCTTGTGACCTGGTTTCAAACCCAATGCTGCACATCTAAGAATATTATTTGCTCACTTAGCAGATTTATAAATGCATGACCACACCATATCACAGCGTTCATATCACCATGAAGAGAGGTTTTAATGTTGCAGCGGCCAAACCCTTTTCTGAGGGGGTGATGTGATCGAGACTGTTGTGTCAAGCCGGTCGATAACCTTCCCTCTAGTGGCTGAGCAATTTACCACCAGCAGCAGATGAAGACAAGGGATCATTATGGAGACTAAGCCCTACCAATCAACTCTGCCTGTGTGTGTGTGTGTGTGTGTGTGTGTGTGTGTGTGTGTGTGTTTGCTTTCTGTGTTTGTGCATATTATGAAGTGGCATATCTAATGCAATAAGACTGCACCAGGAAATAGAGTTGGAGAAAATGTGCCTCATTCCATTGAATTTTAATATAGCAGATTTCTATCTTTTCAACACTTCTAGGATGCCAGACGAACCAGCATCGAGCCTCCACTAAGCCCACAACAGCGTCTTGTCTCTGGGGTTCCTGGCCCTGACTTACCCCCCTCAAATCAAAGTGGCCTCTGCTAAATCTGGGGAACCAGAAGTGGAGGAGGATGGATAAGTGGTGTAAAAAGAACTATCAACTTCTATCAGCCTCAATTTACATCCATTAAGAGGATTTTGGTTCCGTAAAAGTGTCTGAACTGTTACACATCACAGAGAATCTTTTTGCTTTTTTCTTCCTCAGCTGCTTGAACTGAAAGTTTGAAAGTGCAAGATTTTGTTTACTTTGAATTTTATGCAAATTAAGTTGTGGCACAAACAGCCACTTGCAAACAGCATGAACTGTAATTGCATGCCTGAGCTGCTGATCGCCCGAGCCCGGCGCCCGTGAACTCCAAGGAGCCTTTTATTTAACCGAAGTGTCCTGTGGTCGGATCTGAGCTTCACAATGTCCGACATCCCAGCAATCACTTTGATGGTTGTGCATTGTGCTGCAGGTGAAAGACAGGAAGTCTTTAAGGATTACGTTAAAGTAACACATAAAAAGAGACTTATGTCCATGAGTCTGTTGCCCCGGTGCATGCAGGGACTCTTCTAGGGGACGCTACAATATAAACACTTACAAACTTTGATAGACAGGTTATGTCAACAATCCAGAATTACAGTAGTTACACTGAGCTTAGTCCTAAACATGGGCAGAATTGAATATGTGTGAAGCAGTGTGTGTGTGCGTGTGTGCGTGTGTGTGTGTCCGTGTGTATGTATGTATGCGTGTGCGCGGCCACGTTGTTAATTGTCATGCAGTGACAGTTGGTAAGTGAGTCAGTGTTGTCTATACTTCTCTCAATCATTTTATTAAAGCATTTATTTTCCTTTAGTGGAAATAAAGGAATGTCATATTGTATGTTACTGTATATTGCAGTGTGTACGAGTGCATGTGTGTGTGTGTGTTAAAATGAGAGTCAGATGGGAAAATGTGATGAAAAGACTGACGAGGGAAAGAAAGGAGTGAGGGACAATCAATGGAGGATATACAAACTGTGTGGTTTTACATGGCAGTAGAGAGGAAAGAGAGTAGGGTCAGAGATGAAGTGTGTGTGTGTGTGTGTGTGTGTGTGTGTGTGTGGGTGTGTGTGCGTGTGACTGACGGCTCTCTATGGCGGGCCCCCACTGTCCTCGGGGAATGTAGTGAGAAGGGCAGAGAGAGCAGAGTAACAGGAGCTGCATCAGAAAGATGACGCGGGGAGCAAGAGGAGAGGATGTAGAATTGCACAGCGATAAATAACAGTAAAGAAACACAGAGCGGGAGACGGAGAGAGATTGAGATGGAAGGAAAACTGGGGATAGTGAGAGGGGGGTGGTATGGGAGAGATCAAAAGGAAGTTTTTCAATCCCTTCATCTGTCGCCTTGGGCTGTAGAACATCTGTTAACAACACATGAAATTTGCACCAATTTCACGCACTCACACAATCGTCCGTGTTCTGATTCGGTTGCTCTTTTGATCTTCCCCTGCCTTCCTCTCCGCAGACCATTAGACACACCTCACCACTGCTGTGGAAATACAAAGTGATGAAGGTGATGACTGTCCGTCAGACTGAAGATCCAATCTGAGAAACAAATTTGGCTTTTCATTTTTGTTTGATTCTGAAGAATGAAATGGCTGCGACTGAGCACATTCACAGGTTTCTCCAAACACGTTGGAAATACATTTAGATGTGTTGTCTTTTTTTTGTTCGATGTCAATGACAATGTTAAAATTAGGTATTCAGAAAGGCCACACAAAGCTCAGTAGGCAAATGATAATACTAGTTGTCATTTTAGTACATGAGGTGCATCATATTGGCATCATTTTGGATGAGACCAGAAAAAATGGTCATAGTAAAACCAAACCAAACTTCATGGACTGCCTTGTGAAATGCAAACATGAAGAGATCAATAATGTAGCCCGAGGCGAACACGGATTCTGGGGCCTGCAGGAAAACCTTGCTACAGTATATGTAGTGCTGTATGAAAAGTAGTTGTATTGAAGGATGCAAATTATGTCGTCCCTCTAATTAAGGTGGCGGAAATGATGTGGTTGTTAGCTGAATTAGATGTGGGCTGAGGATGGAAAGCTGCAGACGAGCAGAACTTGTTACTTGCCATCTTTTATGTGTTTGTCCAATCAGTGTTGATGATAAATGCAATAAATTGAAGCCTTACATTCCTCAGTGCGTGATATCTTGACCGAGAAAGCTGAGTTCTCCTGCTCGTGGAACCTTGCCGGCAGTGCCTACATGTACCAGGAATCATTGCGCGCGAGCTGCTGGCGGCCAGGGTCCCCGCCGGCCATATCCTCTTGCATGGCTAATGCATCCTCTGCACTCATATTCGCCATTTTCGCTGTTGGATGCAGAGAGAACAGATTTTGCACCTACAAACTCGGGCACATTCTACAGAGTTTAGGCTGACCAGGACATTCAGCCATTTAACGTGTTTACATTGTAAAGGCCGACTGTTGTTTAATCCCTTCACTCCTGCTCCCTCTCCTGTATCTGCAGTATATATAGCCTACTGTATATCTTTCATTTATTTTAAACTTTGACACAAATACTATATTGCTCTGTAAAAACAAGGGCCACACCGTCAGCATCCGCCCCCTCAGTCCCTCCATCCCACCCGTTTCCCTGCTCCATCCGTCTCCCGCCTCCTCCCCGACATTCCTTCTCCTCTATCTTATCATCCTCCGTTCGTTATCCCCTCTCTCTGTCTCTCATGCTCTCCACCACCCTCCTACAGCGCTCTGTTGCCATGACAGCAAAGGTAATGTCAAGATCAGCGAACCGGTTTTTAACCTTTTGTCTGTGTGCGTGTGCCTAAATCCCACACACACACGCTCCAGCCCCCAGGTGCCTGTAGCTTTTACAGGCTCTGTGTCGTAAACCCAACAGGACCTTGCTGTCCATCTCGTTTGCCGCCTTTCTCAAGGAAAGGCACCTGTGGCCTTCATGCCGTTGCTATGGTAACCCGTGTGGATCCTTTACTTCATTGGTTGAAATGTTGTGTCTTTTGTGTTGAAGGACTGAGGATGCAAATCATTAACAACTTCTACAAATACTTTTTGTCCTGATTTTGTCCAGAGTGTTTTCTTTATCTGAAGAGGGAGGCCATTGCTTTTGGTCAGGTTTGTAAACAGAGCTGCACAACATTTATTATTGATTCTGTTTCAATTTCAATTCACCTTACTCGAAACTACAGCCTCTTGGCGGTACCTGAATATCGATCCCTGCTGCCATTCACACATGACCCCATGCAGGAAATGTTGCTGAACATTTTCAGGGAAAGACTGCACGTGTGGAAGAAAAAAAAGAAGTGGAAAAAGAATAGTTAAAGAAACAGTCTAAAAAAATATTTTATGGTGCACGGACATTCTGTTTGTCACATGTTGAGCAGCTACAGAAACTCGATTGTTTGCGCTCATTAACCAATAACAGCCTTTTCCCCTCTAATGCCTTCAGCCGCTAACTAATGTATTTCTCTGCTCTCACAACCTGACTAATAGGCAGCCTTCAGTCCCCATTAACATGAGGTCATTAGTGTGTGTGTGTGTGTGTGTGTGTGTGTGCATGTGTGTGTGTGTGTTGTAAGTATCAGGATTGAGGCAGATCCTTAATGTTATTGTCACTTTAGAGTCGATGATCATGGTTGCTTGGAATACGCAGTGAAATGTATACAATTTATAAGATATGTAAATATGTAATGATATGTGTGAGTATTTGTAGGGGTATAAAAGCAGTATGTGCTGAATTCTCCCCTGTGTGTGTGCGTGTGTGTGAGAGATGGAGCAATGATCATTTAAAACCAGACACTTTCTAATACGAAATATTATAAGGATTTTGTTTCAATTAATAATTCACTGGCACCTCTGAAGCTTTGTCACCACACATATTCTGCTTTGTCCTTCTTCATCTGTCTCTCTCTCTGTCTCTCTCTCTCTCTCTCTCTCCCTCTCTCACACTCTCTCCCTCTCTGTCTCTCCCTCTCTCTCTGTCTCTCTCTCTCTGTCTCTCCCTCTCACACTCTCTCCCTCTCTCTCTCTCTCTCTCTCTCTCTCTCTCTCTCTCTCTCTCTCTCTCCCTGTCTCTCCTTGCTGTTTGTCCTCTCTCTCCCTCTGTGCCTTGGTACAGTGTGCCTCAGGTAAAGACAAACACTGATAACAGGTTATATAAATACGTCCCTTTTCTGCTGTCATCACAAGGGCAGCCTTGAGGGGCGAGTGTTACAAGGAATGAAATATTTCATATCTGAAAAATACTGTACATGCTCAAACAAACTACGGTTGTCATTATATCTTGCATAACTAAGATGAGAACTCAATACTTGAGAAGCAAAAGGAGAAAAAGATGGGATTTTTATTTGGTGTTTATTAAAAACCATGTAGCATGAGGAATTGTGTTTGCACATTATGCAATTATTGCTAGAAGATACCACAATTATTTGATATACATCTACTTGTACATTCAGAACGCCGTCATCATCTATTCACATGGTTGCTGACCAAAATCCAGGTGACGTAACATAAAGACAGATAAAATCTGCTGAGGATGGATGTGTCAAAACAGAAGTCAGGGTTGAGTTATTTTAAAACATGTAGCCAACCCTGACCGCCTAAACCTTACATTTCTGAAAGTGAAACCAAACGCAACTGCAACCCTTTCATAGCGTTAGACATGCACAGTATCAACTTATATTACTAATATTATATTTACTATCTATCTAATTACACTTAACGTCATCAGGTTTAAGTCTCACACGTCAACACATCTCACCGTGTCCCCAGCTAACTTTTCCCCTGCTCATCTTCCTCATTCCAGTCCCCTTCGCCTCTACTTTGCATCTCAACACGGCGCTATGTCATCCCTCTCCACACCTCGCTCTATTCTGTCAGGCCTGTCTGACTCCATCCAGCCGTCTATCTGCCCCCTCCTCCACCCTGCAGTGGCACTTTGAAAACGTTCCTCTCCTCATTCCATCACTTCCCTCTGCAGATTGATCTTTAGTAGGCTCACAATCTATTTTGTGGTACATTACAAAGACCATAAAAAAGGTGTGAATTATTATTATTATATTGACATATTTTACCTGTTATTTTAAGTTACAATGCACAAAAACAACACACAAACTTTAAATAGAAGACGTCACGCTAGTAGCATCACGGTAAATGACTAAATAGTGTAATTTAAGTTTGCAGAATCCGACTGTATCTATTGCATGTAATATGTACATATATATGTAACTACTAACTCTAAAAAACATACTTTTCTATGTGATAGCTACATTTATGAAGGATTGACAGTCAAGTCCCCTCCGAGAACCATCACCTTACCGTGATGGAGGGGTTTGGGTGCTCCTATGAACCTGAGGGCTGTGTTGTCGGGAGCCTAGTGCTCCTGGTAGGGTCTCCCATGGCAAATTGGTCTCAGGCGAGGGGCCAGACAAAGAATGGTTCAAGAACCCCAATGAAACATCAAAAAAGAGGAGGTGTGACCCTGCCCGGAGGAAGCCCGGGGCCCCCGTCTGGAGCCAGGCCTGGAAGGGGGGCCCGTCAACGAGTGCCTGGTGGCCGGGTTTGCCACGGAGCCCGGCCGGGCATAGCCCGAAGAAGCAACGTGGCCCCCCCCCCCCCTCTCCATCATGTGGGAAGAACCCGCAGGAAGAACCGTTGGGGTCGGGTACATTGCCAGACGGGTGGCAGTGAAGGTCGGGGACCTCGACGGACCAGACCTGGGCGGCAAAGGCTGGCTCTGGGGACGTGGAACGTCACCTCTCTGTGGGGGAAAGAGCCGGAGCTTGTGCGGGAGGCGGAGCGCTACCAGTTAGATCTGGTTGGGCTCTCCTCTACGCACAGTCTCGGTTCTGGAACCGTACTCCTGGATAGGGGTTGGACCTTATTCTTCTCTGGAGTTGCTCAGGGTGTGAGGTGCCGGGCGGGTGTGGGGATACTCACAAATCCCCAGCTGAGTGCCGTTACGTTGGAGTTCACCCCGGTAGACGAGAGGGTCGCCTCCCTACGCCTACGGGTTATGGGGGGGAAAACTCTGACTGTTGTCTGTGCATATGCACCGAACAGCAGTTCAGAGTATTCGGCCTTCTTGGAGACCCTGAATGGAGTCCTGTTGGGGGCTCGAGTAGGGGACTCCATAGTTCTACTGGGAGACTTCAACGCGCACGTGGGCAGCGATGGAGACACCTGGAGAGGCGTGATTGGGAGGAACGGCCTCCCTGATCTCAACCCGAGTGGTTGTTTGTTATTGGACTTCTGTGCTAGACATGGGCTGTCCATAACAAACACCATGTTCGAACATAAGGATGCTCATAAGTGTACATGGTACCAGAGCACCTTAGGCCGAAGATCGATGATCGATTTTGTAATCGTATCATCTGATGTCGCATGTCTTGGACACTCAAGTAAAGACAGGGGCGGAGCTGTCAACTGATCACCATCTGGTGGTGAGTTGGGTCAGGGGGTGGGGGAAGAGTCTAGACAGACCTGGTAAGCCCAAACGGGTAGTGCGGGTGAACTGGGAATGTCTGGAGGAGGCCCATACCCAAGAGACCTTTAACTCACACCTCCGGCGGAGTTTCTCTGGCATCCCTGTGGAGGTTGGGGGCATTGAGCCAGAGTGGTCAATGTTCAAAGCTTCCATTGCTGAAGCTGCGGCGGGAGCCTGCGGCCTCAAGGTCTTAGGTGCCTCAAGGGGCGGTAACCCTCGAACACCGTGGTGGACCGCGGTGGTCAGGGAAGCCGTCCGACTGAAGAAGGAGTCCTTCCGAGATATGTTATCACGGGGGACTCCAGAGGCAGTTGCAAGGTACCGACAGGCCCGAAGGGCAGCGGCCTCGGCCGTGACAGAGGCAAAGCAGCGGGTGTGGGAGGAGTTCGGAGAAGCCATGGAGAAGGACTTTCGGTCGGCACCAAAGTGCTTCTGGCGTACTGTCCGGCACCTCAGGAGGGGGAAGCGGGGAACCATCCAAGCTGTTTACAGCAGGGATGGAACACTGTTGACCTCAACTGAGGAGGTACTCGGGCGGTGGAAGGAGTATTTTGAGGAACTCCTCAATCCGACTAATACGCCCTCTTTGATAGAGGCAGGGCTGGAAGATTATGGGGGATCATGAGCAATTTCCCTGGCGGAAGTCACTGAGGTAGTCAAACAACTCCACAGTGGCAAGGCCCCGGGGATTGATGAGATCCGTCCAGAAATGTTGAAGGCTTTGGGTGTGGAGTGGCTGTCGTGGCTGACACGTCTCTTCAACATTGCGTGGAAGTCGGAAACAGTGCCTAAGGAGTGGCACTGTTGGAGTGACCGGGGTGGTGGTTCCCCTGTTTAAAAAGGGGGACCAGAGAGTGTGTGCCAATTACAGGGGTATCACACTGCTCAGCCTCCCGGGTAAAGTCTACTCCAAGGTGCTGGAAAGGAGGGTTCGGCCGATAGTCGAACCTCAGATTGAAGAGGAACAATGCGGATTCCGTTCTGGCCGTGGAACAACGGACCAGCTCTTCACTCTCACAAGGATCCTGGAGGGGGCCTGGGAGTATGCCCATCCGGTTTACATGTGTTTTGTGGACCTGGAGAAAGCGCATGACCGGGTCCCCCGGGAGATACTGTGGGAGGTGCTGCGGGAGTATGGGGTGAGGGGGGCGCTTTTGAGGGCCATCCAATCCCTGTACGCCCAAAGCAAGAGTTGTGTCCGGGTTCTCGGCAGTAAGTCGGACTCGTTCCTGGTGGGTGTTGGCCTCCGCCAGGGATGCGCTTTGTCACCAATCCTGTTTGTGGTATTCATGGACAGGATATCGAGGCGTAGTCGGGGGGAGGAGGGGTTGCAGTTTGGTGGGCTTGGGATCTCATCGCTGCTCTTTGCAGACGATGTGGTCCTGATGGCATCATCAGCCTGTGACCTTCAGCACTCACTGGATCGGTTCGCAGCCGAGTGTGAAGCGGTTGGAATGAGGATCAGCACCTCAAAATCTGAGGCCATGGTTCTCAGCAGAAATGAGTCCTTACCCCAAGTGAAGGAGTTCAAGTACCTAGGGGTCTTGTTCACGAGTGAGGGGAAAATGGAGCGGGAGATGGGCCGGAGAATCGGAGCAGCGGGCGCGGTATTGCACTCGCTTTACC
>CALSBV010010391.1:156720-171180 GCA_943590825.1 Bovichtus diacanthus
TGTGTGTGTGTGTGTGTGTGTGTGTGTGTACAGTACTGAAGATTGTATTGAGGATATCAAGGTTCTGGTTCTGCATCACAGATGGCACTCTGAATAGATCCTGAGGGACTAACTGCTGTACGGGGGTCAACTGTCAATGCACGCACGCACACACACCCATACACACACTTAGCATGCTAACATGGGCTGTTCATCCACACACAGTAACATCTGCAGCTTCATCAGTTTCTTGAGTCTGAGCTGGAATGAAAAAAGTATGAAATCTGCTTGAGATCTTTTGAAATATCTCTGCTGCACTATTATTATTTTAGATATTGCAGTTTTGCAGTTTTTGTATCCATATCAACATTTTATCCTTCACTCTAAGGTGCTGTTGTTGCCTAATTCTTTCAAAATAAAAATCTTTAACACCAATAGTTATGGGCTTAGTACAGGGGTCGGCAACCTTTACAATCAAAAGAGTAATTTTGCCGCCTCTTCCATCGAATAAAATGTGTCTGGAGCCGCAAAACATATTTGATAACACAGCTTTTAAATTGTATATATAGTTATACTATATTTGTTGCATTTATGAAATTACAAAGTGACAGTAAAGCTCTGTGTGCAGGAGCTGCAGTGATGTCCTCAATGTGTGTCTGCTGATGTGTGTTGCCATGTTAAATGTCCCTGTCCATGACGGCCTTTGCAGAGAGACATATCTCTAATTTTCTGAACAACTTCATGTTTGTTTTTGAAGTCTGAAGATAAATGCCGTGATATTATTTAAGAATGATTCTTTCATATGTATTCTCCTGAGCAGCCACAGAACTAGCAGCGGTCATCATTTCTTGAACGTATGTTTGCTCTCCTCCGCTTCCAGGAGCAGGTCAGAAATCGCTCTTTTTCGCGCATCTCCAGCTTTGTACTTTTCAGCAAATGCTGTATGTTTGTTTTTTGTTGTTTGCTAATTTCTCGCCACATATCAAGCACACAGATAAGCCAGCACCGTTGGCAGTAAAAGCAAATGTATCTGTATCTGAATTAAACTTTTTTGGTTTTATCCACGGTTAGCATACCGAGCTAGGCGGGGGTCGAAAACTCAAGAGCAGCCACCTGCAGGGGAAGGCGCCGTGCGCGTCAACGCAGGAGATTATGACACAAATTTTAGTGGACGAAATATAAAGAAATTAAATAAAAATGCATTTCAGTGTGACAATATCACCTCGAACTCCAACTGTGCAACAAAAAATAAAAAATAAAAATGTTATTTCTTTCCATGTTTTTTTTTTTTTGTCAAGGCTCCAGGGAGCCACTGCAGAGGCTGAAGAGCCGCATCTGGCTCCTGAGCCGCGGGTTGCCGACATCTGGCTTAGTAAAACATCATTTTCTGCAGATTGCAATCACTGACACATTTGTCAAGATCTCTTCGAACAAATCTCTGTTCAGGACAATATGTCTTCACATTAGAGCCTCAGCTAAATGTCTCAATTGTGATTGTTAACTGGAGGAGGTGAGGAACAGGGGTGGTAGCAGATTATTGCTTCAAAGATGACAGCAGAGGTTTAAAATAGAAAGCCGTCTCAGAGAGTGATCTCCCAGGTCAGCACTGCTGAGGAAGGGCAGTGACATAACATCCCGCTTCTCTAGAGGCTTCACCAGCAAACACATGATGTCACTCGGTTGACACTGAAGGAAAGAGGGAGAGTTGTTAGCTTTGTCCGTAATTTTAAGAAAGAAAAAGTATGCATGCTGAGCCAGCTGTCCCCCCTCACCGAACCACTTAGCTGATATTAAAGTCAGACACGATGACTTCATCCTCGAGCACTTAGCCACTCAGCACTTATTACATCAGACTTGGAAAGAGGCCCAATGATGTCATCCACAGGGGGGCTGCACACACATCCATGCACAGACTGTGTTTTGTGGTATTATAATATTAAATATTAAATGTTAATATTAATGTTGAATGGAGCTGTTGGATGTGATGATATATAAAAAAAAATCTGACATATTCCATTAACCATGAAAGAGTGAAAATGCTTTTAGTGGTTATAATATACGTCTGAATACATACACAAATTTAACATACTCGCAAAATAAATACTTCAAAGTCATTTGTTTTCTCAGAACTTGCCATATTTTATAGTAAGATACATACATTTACATTTCAACTGTCTTTGTGCTCACAGTAAGGGGGACAAAACACCTACGGTAAACATTATGACACACACGCACACACACACGCACGCACACACGCACACACGCACACACACGCGCACACACACACACGCACACACTCACTCACACACACACACACACACACACACACACACACACACACACACACACACACACACCTAAATGTCCCCAGTGCACTCAGTCTGTTCCAGTCTTTTCTCAAACCACCTAATTTAGGCTTTCTTGTACTCAATAAGTAATCATATATGAGATACCACTTATACTTACAAAACATGTTCAACAAATCAACCATAAGTGTACAAAACAAGAACATAAATAAAAACAATCTACATCTTTATGAAGAAAACATTGTCGTTATAAAATAAACTTTAATAATCCACATTTTTTACACCGTCGTCAGATGTGGTTCATTCTGGTTTTCATACGATGGACAGGTTACTATTCATAGAGGAAGGGCTGAAGAAAGAGAAGAAGAAGAAGGAGCAGAGGAAGAAAAGAAGAAGAGTAATAGCGACATTGAAGACATTCTGCACTGCACATGGTTACCGTGACAATTGGTTGTTGCCATGGAGATGATGTTGCATGTTACCAGGTGATTTTCGGTGACAGTCTTTGGGATCATTTAAAGCTATGGGGTTCCCTTTGTCATGCCCCACCCTCCCCACTGAACCCCGATAACCTCAAAGATAAGTGATTGAATGATTGATTGAATGATGACATCACTTCAACCCCCCCCCCCCCCCCCCCCCACCAACATCAAAGCCCCCCCCTTGTTTTCCACCCGCCCTCACTTAAAGTCCAATGGGTACTGGCTAGCAGAATGTTTAATCCTGCCCATCCTCAATCCATCCCTCTCATGGTTGGACCAGATCAGGTATATGGACGACAGATTGCACCAACACCCCGGCGTTCTAATCCTCTGACAAACCGTGCCATTTCGCGATCTGGCGGCGCGGGTGGTCGCAGATCTCCCTCCAGTGCTCGCCGGGCGTGCCCGCCACCGATGTGCCCAGCACCACACGACCAAGGATGGTGTTGGGACAGCGTGAGTTGCCTGTGTCTGAGTCCATCAGTAGCAGCTCCACGCTGGTGTCTCTCAGGCCCTCGTCGGAGGGCAGATCAAAGACAAAGAGCTCGTTGAAGACCGGGTTGGGGGAGCACTTCTTCACGTGGGTCTTCTTCTTACAAACACGCTTCTTCCCGTGGTACATGTTCACCTTGACATACGGATCTAAAGAAGAAGAATGAAAAAGTAAGGTCAAAAGCAAAACAAAGGCATGGTAAATATCCCTACAGAATTATTATTCCTAAACCAGATCAATACGGCAATCGATAGAGCGGAAATGATGGATGTTAGTGATGAGGACAAAAGAAGCTGGCTGTGTAAACACTGTGTGTTCACGGTGTGTGTATGTGTGTGTGCTTGTCCCTAAAGTGCTCTCTATCACATCCTGATCAGATTACTTCAGTGCGGTGGCGGTGTCATTATGGAAACTATCACAGCATCCAAAGTAGTCTGGGCTGCTTGGCAGGAAGAGGACAGTGATGCACACATGCATTTGTGTTCCCATGAATTGCATTTTTAAAGGTTCCACTAAAAGTGTTTGCACCTGTAGGTCCATTGTTTTCAGTCTTGGGCAGGTGGCGAGCTTTGAGGACGACCACGGTCAGAGTGTTGGTGGTGGACTGGTAACACAGGGAGAGAAGGAGCTCGCCTCGGCCTGAGGACTTCTGTGGACAGACAGAGTAGTGGTGAAAAAATTTGCATCAGACTGTATTTACATCTTTCCTTCACTATTAAACATGTTTTACAACAGAAAAAGGAACATAAGAATGCATACCAATAACACCTAATATGATGTGGATATTGGCAAATCTATGTATTAACCCTATTAATAAATAACTAAGCAAATAATCAGCTACTATCAACAATGTTGTGGTGAAACCTGTAGCTGCTTGTACGGCAAATTGTGTCAGTGCCACAAGATTAAATGTCTGTCAACTAAATAATCATCACCTGCTTAAAGGGTGTGTTCTCATATCTCAACTTGCACAAACGTGTGACTGAGAAGCTCCCTATTGTGCACTACATTAGTGACACACATACACATCCATGTGTGTTTCCACACCCAAAGAGGGTTGGCGCCTTGGATGCTGTGATCACACATAACGGGATGTCACGCCTCGCCCCATGATTGCCATGGCAATAAGAAGTAGCACACAGACAAAGACAACTTCTTCCCCTGACCTCATTTTTAGGTCTCTGAAGATACAGATGCGATGTGTTTCTATATCATTCCTCTAGGGACATTGTAGATTTATTAGAGATTAAAGAACAAGGGACTACATAAAAGATTCTACTCTATTCTAATGTTTTTGTCTTCCTCCAGGGTGAAAAAAGGGCGATGGCTACGCTGCTTGAGACGTGCTGTATCGATTCTCTGAAATGCTGTGTGCTCTCACACACACACACGCACGCACACACGCACGCACCAAGCAGTGAGGCAAAATCTATGCCACGCAGACAAAGAGCCACCACCCTGTTAGCAAAGGACTGCTTCTAATCAGAGAGAACAATGTAGACGGCTCATGGTGACAGAATTCAGCCAGAAAAATGTTTTAAACACCGTTTCATCGTATGTCATACACATAACTACTGGAGGTAATATTAGTGAACTATTCTGTCAAATTCTTTAACACTCTGTAAAGCCCCCAAAAAATGTTAGTGCAGCGTTAATGCAGAAGAACTAGGGTTCTCTTTGATTAAGTACAGCTGGTAAACAGTAAACAACTACAGTGAAAGAAGCCAAGCCTTTTGCTCTTTCTACCGAACCCCACTGCAAAGCAATATCATGGATACTAAAACTAATTTTCTATTGATTGCACTAAAAAGCGTTCAGACGCACCAGACTCCTCCCTGCAGCAGAGGTTTATGAGATTTGTCTCTCCTGGGACCCAAATGAGAAATGGAATTGAAAAAGAAATATGGTTACTCTCAGTTTGGAGAGAGCCAGCAGAACATAGTTTAAGAAATATTATATTATATTCCTATTATATGTAAAAAATGATCTTCTTGATGATAAAAATACAGAGGGAGCTCCGCTGAGGGGGGGATGAACCTTTTATATTTCTGAGTTCCCAGCACTTCTGTGAAGGAATATATCGTATCAGAGATCTGTGAAGATATTACTGATGGCTCACATTCCTCACTCCTGGGAATGTACGTGAACATCTCCGCTCCCACCTGGTAGGCACAGTGCTTCCATTAAAGCAGAGCTCTGCAGAGTATTAGCCCACAAATCTATAATTACATTGATATCAGCTCACATTCCACCTGCAAATGGACGAATACTCATGCACAGCTAACCCATCTAGTCAGACTCTATAGAGGGCTGCTGTATCCTAGAGCACAGACGGATAAGGAGATAAGTTTGAATTCACCAGCACACTGAATGTAATGCAGCCAACACTGCTGCCATAATCAGAGTTTAGTCCAATGCATTTTCAGGAAATATATATATTTTCTGTCTCAGTAGTCACAGCAGTGGAAATGAGCTAAAGTACATTTGTGGTCTTCATAGTTGCCAGGAACAGCCAGTCTGCAGCAGAAGTGTATTGATCACAGCCCATAGATCCATAATGGTGTGCTGGGGATATCACTCCATCTAGTCAATCCACTACTGGGAATGTTTCCCTTTGAAATGGTTTTAATTATCTGAAGGATATAAAGATCTTTACTAAAAACATGTTTATGTGATGCCATCACATTAATGACATATTTTACTGATTTCAGAATAATAAGCTCTTCGGGAATTTGGTCAAATGAGCAAAAGAGGATAATAAACTGAAGCAAACTGAAACTGATGAGACGAATAAGTGAAGAAACACCAAAGGTTTTCACGTATTCAAATTCACAGCAGTCCATTTAAGAACAACACCAGACATCAGTATCATCTTACAAATCCATAATGGTGCAACAGATCTGCTTCTTTACACTTCTTATCCCCCTCGGCTTTATTTAACATTAACACTAATGCATTTGCAAAATACAGTAAATTATTTTTGATTCAAATTCAAAACGGTCATTCAAGGTGCAGATTATGCCATTAAAGCTAAATGAACAAAGCAGTTAGATTTCACGGTTTCAAGAAACATTAAATGATGTATTTGCATTTCCTTGAGTAAAAGAAAGCACCATGATTTAAATATCATTATATGTTAATGAGTAAATGGATTTCAGGATAATTATGTACCAATTTATGTACTAATTAAAACTGTTGAATTTGAAGCACTTTTGTTATGATGAGATAAATGATGAGTCATTATTGGAGCAGTTTTGCAATTTGTTATATAAAATAAATACGCTGCATGCTGTAAAATTATTTAAAGACTCTGTATGTGTCATGAATCCAAACCCAAAGATTGCACTCAAAGAAAAACAGACATAAATCATGGATTCAAAGGGTTCAAACATCCCAATTGTTCCAGATCTTACCTTGACATTCTTCTTGATGATCTCCCGGCTCATCAGGACACGCCCCTCTGATAGGTCGATCCCAGACAAGGGTACAAGGGTCTCTCCGATGACCTCATCCCGGGAGAACCTATCAAAGCTCAGCACCATGAAGTGAAGGGCCAACTCCGACACTCGAGCCAGCGGGATCCCGTAAAAGCTGAAGGTCTCGTCAAAGGCGGGGTCCAGAGTCTTCCTCAGGACTCTGGTCTTCACTCGGTGCTTTTTCTCCGGCAGCAGAGTCAGCTTGATGTAAGGGTCAGAGGTCAGCGACTGCTCATCAGTCGGGGTCAGGCCATGGGCTTCCTGGATCAAAAAAGTCAATCAATCAGTCAAAACTGGGTGTAACCATTTTTATTCAAACTTCCATCAAAAAATGATAGACACACACAAACCTCATCACAAACACATACAGTACCTTGATATGGACGATGAATGCCTTCTTCTCTGGCTGGTATTCCAGGGAGAAGTGGAGGGTCCCGAGCCCGCCCTCCCTCTCCTCTCCCTGGGGCTTGTCCACAGCCGGGGTGGGCGCCTGGCTGGAGAGGGTGCTGGATGGTGAAGGGATGTCACGGCGGTCTATCACCCCAGGTTGGGTGAACCCTGCATGGGGAGAGGGCAGCTCCAGCTCCGGGGAGCTGCGCACCTTCTGGTGGTGGTGATGAAAAGGTTTGGTGGTGAAGTTTCCATTCAGATCCCGTTTCTCCAGATCCAGATGCAGATCCAGCCTAGAACCATTTGGACTTGACGGCAGTTTACCGGTGCCGGTCGGACTCATGAGGGACGCAGTGTGGCAGTTTCCGTTGACATCAGTTTTACTGGTGTCGTTAGTTGTGGTGGTGGCAGGTGCAGCAAACTTTTTCTTACCGCTGAGGCTCTCCGGATAGATGTCGACCCCTTTGAGCATGTGAACAAACTTATAGGGAGGGGTCTTCTGGGATTTGGCGTTTTTACGCTGGCAACAGATCCATGCAAAGGCTGACACAGTGAAGACAAGGCCGAAGACACTCACCACAGCAACACCTACTGGCACTGCCACTATGGAGGAGGACAGAGGGAGCAGAGGGAGGGAGAAAATAACTTCCGTTAAAAATGTGACCATACACTCCAACAAACACAGCCACGCATATCACAATTGTTCACCTCGACAGATTGTATTGTTGCATTCAGGCAACTGAATCCATTTTGTGTGTGTGACTGACGCAGGCTGCAGTCTTGAGTCAGATGAAAACAACGCAATCTGTTCAACCCTGATGATTGTTTATATTACATACATGGCTACAGTACTGGGAACAGTACTGGGAACACTAAGTAACGTCATAATGTGACTGGTTGAATTCTTGAGGCAGGTTTGTAAAAATGGCTGAACTCAGAAGCAGAGGATAGCAAAGTAACGAGACCTTCGGCAAAAGCACAGATGGAGGGGAAAAAAAGCTCAAATATAATTTTTTATGTTATCTGGTATCATGAAATTATTATAAGTCAGTCACTGATATGAAGACCTGTCAGTGTAAACAGGTTAGAAAAGATTGTTTGACTGACGAGCAGAATTTAAAAAGAAAACATCATCGTTGTGGTCATTACAGAGAACAAACACCAGCTTATGTATGATAGCAAAACAGATTATTATCTTTATATTACATTTATTTTGTGCAAAGCTTTCTTTTTTTTCCTTTTGCTCAAACAGGCCAGCACTTTGTAATCACATTTTCTTCAACAGTAATGCTACTTTAGGCTCCCTAATCATTTCAATGCTACTTTTGTCTACTATCGTATCACTGAAATGTTACTATGGAGACATATTACTGGGATATTTGCCTCTCAATGCTTCAGTTCTTTGGTTTGGGGTGTTGAACTGTGACTCAACAGCAATCATGCTGCCTTCTCATGCAGTCAGAGTTAATAGGTCTATTTCAATGGAGGAAACGTGCACCATTTCCTGCAGTCAAGAGGGCGGCCCAGTGGAAAAGCACTCAGGTTAACACCCATTCAAAGAGAGACAGAGAGAGGGGCGGGGGGGTAATCACGTACTTGTGACTTTTTTTATCTGGCAAAAACTGAGCTGTAGTTCACTTACATTACATCATCAGACTTTTTGTCATATATTCATAAACATGTTTCCTCACACAGCATCCTTGTTGCATGGGTGATTCTGATGCTGAAGTGTCATGTTAACACTCAGCAAACAATAAATAAACAAACAATATGTATTTTTCTATCGGGATTTACAGGTAAACAGTGATGGTTTAGAACAGTTTCACTTCTTTGCTGCCATTTCTGATCATATAGATCTGAATGAAATTGCTATTTCCTATAGTATTATTCTAGAGGTTATACGCCTATAAATTCTATATTATTACTAATCTGAAGGGACTCAGATTAGTAATAATAAGGAGGGAAAGTAAAGTCATGTCACTGTTTCCCTTTTCTTGTCATTAATATGTCCGCCTAACATCCTGGGTGGAGTTGTTTTCAAGGCAACAACAGACAGATGGATGTGACACCAGGAGGCAGCTGCTGAACAGAGGAAATAAAGAAAACTGAAAGGTGCTTTTCAGGCTCCACCTGTGCTATAGTAACACCACTCTAATATTAACTTCGCAAAACACCTCCACCCTATTGGTTAGTCCTCCTGATAAATAGCTGTCGCCTTTAAGCTAGCAGCAAAATGGAGGCTGGAGGTCCCCAAACACGTTGTTGTGTAAAAGGGTTTGGTCACACACTGGACACAGTCCATCACTGTCACTGCTGACAGGCTGCTGCAACATCAACACAAGAGTAATAATAACACGAGCTAATACTTTGGAGAAGAGGCACGTGCAATGAATAACTCGGTACCGTATGAAGATGAAGCAGCCCGAGGCCCCCACCAACACCCTCACACCTTGTGAACACATGAAGCGGGTCAGACTCACCGAGCTGAGCTCCTTCCTCCACCATCGGAGCCATGTTCGCTGTCCAAGGTGCTGACGCGTCTGCTCGCTTCTCTCCGGAGAACTCGCTGCCAGTGACGAGGTGGACAATATCTCCACAAGATCTCGGCTTTGATTATGTTTAATAATTCAAAGGGTTTTGTACGGCTTCAATAATTGAAAAAGCGGTGTTGTTTTTCCAGAGAGAGAAGGATGGAAAGATGCTCTGTCCTCACCCTGATGCTGTGACTGTGATGCGTGAGTGAGTCTCTGAGGCGGCAACACCCCGTCTCACTCTCTGTGTGTGTATCTCTCTCTCTCTCTCTCTCTCTCTCTCCCTGTGTGTGTGTGTCTCTTTCTCTCCATCTGTGTGTGTGTGTGTGTGTCTCTCTCTCTGTGCTGACGCAGTAGTGACGGAGGCTGGCTGTGAAATAAGGACCCCCTGTTTGATTGATTGTTAGGGAGGGTGTGTGTGTGTGAGAGCATTGAAGTAAGAGATCATTTGGCAGTGATGTTTTCCTCTGATATAGATTGATATTTTTTTTTAATACATTGTATAAGATACACTATTATTGCTATTATCTATAGTACCATGAATTATTCATAACATCACATTTTTATTTTCATTCAATTAAAAATAAGTTGTATGTCATTGTTTTTTATGCTGTTAAACTGTCTAAAAGACAAATGGTAAGTGGCACAAATGGTAAATGTTCTGCATTTATATAGCGCTTTACAACACACAGTCAGAGGCCTTTTGGGGTTCAGCATCTTGCCCAAGGACACTTCGACATGCTGACTGCAGAGGGGATCAAACCACCGACCCTCCGACTGGTGGACAACCACTCCACCTCCTGAGCAACAACAGAAAAGAAACTTAATAGTTATTTCACTCTCTATCTTGCCCAATGAAACTGTATTACTATGCAACTTGTAATGTGTAATATAAATGTAATGCGTCTAACTGTGATCAAAAAGTGAAAGTTTTATCTGTGCAGGTAAGATTCAGCCAGTCACTTGCACAGTCCCTGATAAGTAAAAACACATGAATGAATTCACAAGTCAAAGTGTTCTGCAGAGACCTTTGTCACGGAAAACATTTTTTAATTGTCACAGTAGGAAAAACCCAGATGTGAATATAACAGAGCCAACTGTGACGAGTCAAAATGTCTGCTGTGAGAAAGGAGGAACGGGTTTAACATGTTATAATCAAATACTGACCCCTGGTGTTCATAGCAAATAATGCATTTCCCTTGACAACAACAAAAGCCAAAAACATCAGTGATTGTCATTATTGACTCCTGGAAAGTTTACATCCTGAAAACCAAACACTCAACAAAGTATTACTCTAAAATGCCATGCTTCTTCTCTGTAGCTTCTAACTAAAAACATCTTTACCTGCTAGATTCAAATCAGATGAGGATTTCTTTTGAAATACAGAAGCTCTTCTTGTGGAAATGATATATAGATACCTCAATATGGATATTATGACGATATTGTACGGTTGACTATTTGTACTTTCACAAAATACTTACACAATGACATTTTTGATAAACAATCATCAGTAATGTGGATATAATGACTTAGTGGCTAAAGGCAAATAATAAACAGTAGTTTTCTTGCACATTCACACACCAACGGTTATGCCATCGGGAGCAATTTGGGGAGGAGTATCTTGCCTAAGGACACTGCAACATGTTTCCACATATAGACTCTCTGTTGTGGCTTTTTCCACTCATTCATCCAGAGACATTTTCTGACTCTCCAACGGTTTTCACCAAAATGTATCATGTTGCTAACTATGACATTTACATAATCTGCTGTTTGCCATAGTGTCACACATTTGTTCAAAATGTAATCCAAAGCAACTGTTCTATAAAGCCTCAACCAGTTTCAGTTACCCATTTGTAATGTCCTATATTCATTGCTGTTACACAAAATAATGTTTGCATTACATATTTTTGTACAATTTTGCTCTGGTTCGTTGTCTAGAAGTTTGTTTTGTGTATCTACACCAACTGTTGGCATGTTCCGGTGAAGTGAAACTGTCCCATATTTCTGTGAAAGTAAAACTAAAAAGGGAGTATCTAAATGATCGACTGACTGAAATATAATAACTGACAATTTGTCATGAAGTGAAAGTGAAGTTTTTCTGAGAAGCAGCATCAGCTTTGGGGCTTTCAATGACTCAATCTCACATTTGTATTTTACTGCATTCTATAGTTTTGTTTACATATTTTGTGTAGTTTTTTACTGGTTTGTCATCTAGGGGTTGTGTTTTGTGTCTCGGAGTACAAAGACGATACTTACACTAACGGATGTTGGTATATTCCTGTCAAGTGAAGCTGCCAAATTCTACTTCTTTACTAAAAGCAAAACTTAAGAGATGGCCTGAAGCAGTAGAGATACTAAGGAGTGGAGTCAACCTGCATGTACACACACACACACACACACACGCACACACACACACAGTTGAGTTGTACAGTGGGCGAGGTCACACGAGGAGGATATAAAAACTTTTGCCGGTTTTGCATTCATCACCGGTACAGCAGCTCTCCTTCTATTCACATCACAGGTAAGATCAGAAAATGTAACTTACTATAAGATCGTATATACAGTTGGCCCTTTAAATATTACAATTTAAGAATGTTTTCAATTCTTCATTGATTGTTTGTGAACTTTTCTTTGCAACAGCGATGGCAGCAGCAGCTTTGTTCAGACGCAGAGGAGCGGCGGGAGGACTGTTCTTCCTCTTCACTCTGCTGTGTCTGGTTTGCCTCACAAGTTCACTGATAGACAGAAACAAACTGGTAAATTAATTGTTGCTTGACTTCCCATTGCCAATTAGAAAACAATTCCACATTCTATTAAGTTTTCTTTTTTTAATATGCAGTTGTATGCGCTAATGTGCAGCTATATTCGAGTTGCTGTCATGCTTATATGTCCCCAAATGTAACTGTATGTTGATTCTCATTCTCACGATGGATTTCAAGGAGGAAACCAAGGAATGGACTCAGGTACAACAACAAAAACTGGACATAATTAAGGTGAGTCAGTCAGTCAGTTTCCATGTTGCTCACATACATTGGTTTGGAGTAACTGCAGTGATAGAATACTCTGACAGGATTACAGAACTGTACCTTGTTCACAAGTGACTTTATGTACTACAGTGGACACAACACAGCAAATACAGTTGGTGCCGTGTCATGAAGTGTTTCCTTCTCCCACATTAGGCACAAAGGGGACTTGCTTCAGAGCTCATGAGGAACTCTATGACCCTCATTGACTCAACGATGACATTCCTGAGGCTAACCCTTCAGGAATATTCACCTCATTACTTTCCGTCACTGGAGGGATTTCTGGGTGATATCAAGAGCTTCATGAAGAAAACAAAGTCTCAGATAGATGAACAGAATGAGGAGTTAGATGCAAAAATGGAGAAGACTGAACAGGAGCTGGGAAAATTGAAAGAATTACTCAATGTCCTGGAGGAGTATCACGCTGAACTGTAACTTCCATGCCAATCAGTGCCTCTCTTGCATCTATTGTATCTGTAAGCTTTATCTTTCTTATTGTGCAGCTTCATTTTATGTTTCTATGCACTGACCTTAAAATCATGAATACCTTTTAATTGTTTGATATAAAATAGGATGCTAGAGAAGGACAGAGATGTGAAATGTGTTGATGTACAAGAAACTTTCAATGAATACATTTACTGTAAAAATGTACTGATGTTCAAGCCTCTCAATTTGTGAATTGGAAACAATGTTTATGCAAAAATTCCAAAACATAAACACATTTAAATACTGTTACTTTTACTTAGCGGGAAATTTTAAAAGGTGGATAACTTAAATTATGATTTTGTTTTCTTGTTTTTCTTAGTTTCCTACATACATTACTTTGCTGTGTTAACATATACTATAGAATATTGGGAAAAGATGCCTGAGCTGTGAATATGTGATAAGATTGCACATGATGACCTCTGTTGTGGCTTTCTCCACTCTGTAATGTCCTATATTCATTGCTGTTACACAATTAAATATCTTTGTAGAATTTTGCTCTGGTTCGTTGTCTAGAAGTTTGTTTTGGGTATCTACACCAACTGTCACATATTATTTCTGTGAAAGTAAAACTAAAAAGGTAGTGTCGGGTAGATACAAAGGAATAGCCTGTCTACACATGTTCGCATAAAGAACACACCTACAGATACATATGTACACCAGGACTATTTGGTATAACTGACAATTTGTCATGAAATGAAAGTGAAGTTTTTCTGAGAAACGGCATCAGCATTGGGGCTTTCAATGACTCCTGCATACATTGTGGAATGTCCTTTACTTCCACTGGTTCCTTTAAAAAGACATCCATCAATGTCTATCTCACATTTGTATTTTACTGTATTCTACAGTTTTATTTACATATTTTGTGCAGTTTGATACTGGTTTGTCATCTAGAAGTTATGTTTCGTGGGTGAATTTCTTACTGTTCCTGCTGTGCATCCTGCTCTGGCTCCTAATGCTTTGTTCGTGTTCCACTGCTTGTGAAATAAATTTGGAGTTAATAAATGGATTAGTAGATGGTGGAGCTGTGACCTCACCCCTTATTACTTCATTTTTGGATTAACACGGCTCACATTTAACATAACATTTCTTTAGCTGAGTGGGGCTTGAGAAAGATGAATATGTACAACACATATTCTTGTCATCACAGCAGAGAGGATCCATCACCTGCAGGAATATATATCATATGATATATATATATATATATATATATATATATATATATATCTATATATATCATATATATATCTATATATCTATATATATATATATATATACCTATATATATCTATATATA
>CALSBV010010391.1:181359-192913 GCA_943590825.1 Bovichtus diacanthus
TGTGTGTGTGTGTGTGTGTGTGTGTGTGTGTGTGTGTGTGTGTGTGTACATGTCTCAGCAGCTGGGAGGAAAGGGCACAGCTGTGCACTGAACTTCTTTGGAGTGCTCGCTAGAGAGTGTGTGTGTGTGTGTGTGTGTGTGTGTGTGTGTGTGTGTGTGTGTGTGTGAAGGATACATCACGTTTTTTGAGAGTGGAACCAGTGATTGGTTTCCGAGTTGTACTACATCCCAATCTCTCACACACACCCACCCACACACACACACAGAGCAATAGAATATATTACATATTACTCATTACTCAGTGTACTTTCACAATCAAAACATTTAATGGAAGATGACTAATGACAATAACAAAGCCTACACAAACACAAACGGATGCAGACTCACAAGTGAACATAAGATAATGTGTTAATCATCAGTTACACATGTGTGGAAACATTAACATTGTATTTCATGTTAATCTAACAAAATCAAAAGTATTAATATTTCTTATATTACAGCAGACTCAGTTGGTGTGTGGCTTGTGAAGAAACACCAACATCAGCAACAATCTGGAGCTACTGACAGATTTATGGAATCGTTTTAACAACGAAGTAAAAGAATGTAATAATATGTGTGAATTTGAGAAAATGTACAAAAAAATATATTAGAAAGATCCAAAATATCTGACCAAGTATGACATTTATGATCCGTTTTTGTTTTGTATTAGTATTAAGGGTAGGCACAATAAGCTCAGGCTTCAGAAGCTGAACTAAAAGGTGTTTCGTAAGATGGTTAGAAACTCAACTGGGATGTTCATGTTGCTGTGAGAAACTCTTAGCCAACAACTTAGTTCTCAGAAAATCATTTAATACAACTTTAAACAGTGTATTTTGTTGTAATTCTACTTTTCATTTGTAAGAGGAGGACTGTGTTACTTCTTCTATCCTAAGATATTTTTAACCTATATCCTGTCATATCAGCCTCCACACACACACACACACACACACACACACACACACACACACACACACACACACACACACACACACACACACACACACACACACACACACACACACACACACACACACACACACACACACACACACACACACACACACACACACACACACACACACACACACCTTGGTCACGTTTCTGAGTAAAGGTCTTTAACTGAAACTACACCACACAACTTCACCGCATGTGACATAGCCCAGAAAGACGCAACAGGTGATGAGGCGTTGAGGGTTTTTTGAACACACACACCTCAACTTAATGTGCAGATTTAAAACAAAAATCATAAGCTCCACAAACAGGAGGACAAACAGCATTCCTCTCCGTAATAGCTTTTTTTCCTCTAACTCGCCTGATAATTCAGAGAAGGGAGATGAAAGGACAGAACAAACACACTGGTGCACACACCCTGTATTATTCTGCAGGTGGAGTGACGAGGTGATGAAACACATTCATAAAGACACAAAACAGGAAGGAGCAGAGAACAACATTTATTTATTCATCTTCACTGAGAAAATTGCCAAAAGGGAGATGGTTAATAGTTACTATTAGAACATGATACATTTCCAAAATTACACGAAAGAGAATATCGTTTGAGGAAAATCCTTCTCAGGACATGACCGCCAATTTGGCAGCTGTCGACTAGAAGATTAAAACTCGTACAATCATCCTCTGTCCCTGCTGTGGTGGGTGGAACTCAAAGTACCATGTCTGGATATTTTCATAAATGGCACTCGCCGTTGACATGGTTTTCCACTTAGAGCCTGTCTGTGTTGTTCTGTGAAGTGAAAAAAGATCCCAACACACTGACATCTGCCCGTAACTGAATCACAGACATGTTCTCTCCCCCTGCCTCCATCCAGTCAGTCTGCGTCTGCTTCCCGTAACATTTCACATGAATGTCATTTCTCATTCACTAAGGAGCCATCTGTTCAGATAAAAGCCTCCAGGCAGACAAACAGCAAGCAGCACGCTCTGATTTGCTCGCTGAGGGGCCTGCACTTCCTGAAAATCATCCAATGTGAGGAGGGAGATCGCAGTCGGTGGAAGCAGACAAATACGACGGACAGAGGTAGGTACACACACACACACACACAGACACACACACATACACGCGCATACTGCACACACAGACACATTTGTTACAAATACAACAAAGCTGCTTGAAGTTTTTCCGTAAAAAATAAACACTTCCCTGCTCAATCTGTCAATCAAAGCTGACTTTAAATGAGAAGATCATCAGAGACCTCTCAGTCTCATTCTCTCAGTCTTCTTTTCACACTTTTGTCGCCTTTCTTAGTCTGCTCATCACCCTGCAGCCTCACGTCGCCAAAACACATCCCTTCTTCAAACTCACTTTACAGCCCGTCTTTCTGCAGCTCTGACACACACACACACACACACACACACACACACAGCAAATAGACATGAGCGTTAGTGACACAGGCCAAAGGCAAGGTCTGGAGAGATGTCCTTGTAAACTGGCTCGCTGGCTGTGTAGGACACGACGACACACACACACATGCACACGGTGCCACCACCTGCTGTGCACCCTAATGTGGAGAGATGATTCCTAGAGCTACACCATCTGCCCTTCTCACACACAGCCGCACACACACACACACACACCTCGAACATCCAGACCCACACACACTAAAAAAAAAAGGGCCTGACTCATGTTTCAGAGAGAAATATATCAAGCAATTTCTTGTTTCATCCCCTGTTTGTCTTTTATCTTCACGATGACATGCATGGCTGTTTGTTAGATGCACTTTATGAATAAATCTGATTCGACATGTGTCACAGGCGGAGAGGACGCTCTGCAGGTTGGGTAAACGCCTCCTCTTTGACAGCATGGGCCTCGCAGCTCACCACCTATCAAATATCACCACCCGCCTGTGTGTCTTTGTGGCATGAACATACACAAGCCATTCATGTTGTGTGTACGTGGAGATGTGTGTTACCACCACACATGCACTGTGCTATAGAATAAGGTAAATAATGGTACCGTTGTCCTTATAAATTATTGTTTCGGAAAACAAAAACAATGAGCTAAAGGACACTAAAAAGCTCCGTAAAGCTCAGGGAAACTGCAGGTTTGGGTGATAATTTAGTCTCACTTCATATTACAGATTAATTTGATACATTTTTAATACAAGAGTATTGATTAGTGCAGCCTTAATATGAACCTGAAGCTAGGAGTAAAATAACAGGCATCCCACACAGACTGTCTCCACTGTCATCCCTGGATGAATACATATAAAAAGCAGAGCAGTGGTTATCTAAGTGCTTTATAAATGCTGTGATATAACAGAGACGCAACTGGGACAATAGACAAAATGCAGGATGCAACAGAAAACAAGGAACTGCACATTAAAAATTATTCGGATGATGTGACTAGAAAACCTTGCGACCTTAGACATGATGAGAAAAAATAAATAAAAATCACACCCAGGGTATAATTTAAAAAAGCGACTGGTGTGAGTATAAATGAATAAGTAGTCCTAAAATACAGAATCCTCTCCCCTGCCATGAATCATTCATTCATTATACATTAAACATGACTGAGAGGCAGCCAGGGAGAGAGACCAACAGAGTGTGTGTGTGTCCGTGTCCATTAAGGGTTTAATAAACTGGCTTCTGCTCCAGGGGACCAACCCTGGTCTCTGGCTGCAGGGCATTGTGGGATGGGACCAACCAGGAAGTGATAAATTATACACCTCACTCCTCCAATACGTCAATCAAAACTGACGGGATGGAGAGAAGAGATGCAGAGAGGCACACACACGCTCCTGCCCCCACAGTCTCCTCACACACACACAAACAGCCTCAACTCCAATGGTGAGACAGGACACAGCTGCAGGATCAACACCGACAGTCCCACACTCTGCAGAAACACAGTTTCAGTGCTATGATCTACTCAGCTCTGCCATTTACCAGCTGCTGTTTCCTCTGAATTGTTCGCAGCAGTCAGACTCCACAGGTTAAAGGAATACACAAGCTTTTGTGGCAGATTGTCCCATTAGACAGGCTACCCATTAGCGGGCTCCCCTGCTCCACGCTAACACTTCAGCATGCATTATGATGAGTGATAGCAGACAAGTAGCATCATCCAAAGTGAGCCAAGCCTCCTGTCAGTTATACGCAGCTGTAAAGCTCAACTACAATTATTTTTTAGTGCATCGTATTTCATATAAATGATACCATTATTACTACACAAAAGATGGATCTACTTTTTAGTTTCTCACGTTAATGATAGACGCTCTGTTTTTGTGTCTTTTGTTGAGTGTGCAGTCGACCTTATTGTTGCCCCCCGGACATTTCATGCATAAATATGTATGAAAAGTATTTATACAATACTTTATATTAGCATCTAAAGTGTCCTGCACTTTGTCCTAATTGCAATTTATTGAAAATACATTATGTAAAACCCTAAAAAAAAAATTACCTTGAACCTTGACCACTCTCCAACACTACACTTCACCAGGAAATATAATATTTAAAATCCTTTAGAAATCAAATTTTTTTGTATTATTATGTGACTATTTCCAATTTAGACATGCATGTTGGTTAAGATGTATGCAAAGGTACAGTAAAAGCAAGTACATCCATGCATTATTAATTAAAATAAAGCAGCAATGTTTAGAAAAGGAAATTGACTTCGACTGCATGTTTTGTGTGAGCTGCACGGTGGTTATTATAAACAGTAGCTTAATATGAATATCATTTACAAAAAGAAAAATATAATGTCTATTAAAGCATCTAGACAATGAAAATGGTCATGAAAATGTGTGTGTGTGTGTGCGTGTGTGTGTGTGTGTGTGTTGTTTGGTTAACCCCTTCTTATTGTTCCTAAGTGGTTCATTGTCTTTGCTTTGATTGATGACAGAAGTCAGCTATTCAGGCATATCCTGTCTCAAGAGCTGTTTCTAGAGTGTGTTAAAGTAAAAGGGAGGCAGAGTGCAAACTGAAAATACAGGCACAAAACATCTCCCTTTAGACGTTCTCGAACCTTGGTTTGACAAAACATCACATCGATAGAGAGCAAGTGACAAGAGAAAAGACAAGCCTCCTTAATATTAGCCTTTTTCTTGGTCAATAAACGGGCTTTACAAAAGCCTTAAAGCCGGAGCTCGTTAGATCTACGGAGAGACTGTTCCTCGTTTAGCTCCTGTTAGCATCAGTCGCTACGTATCTGTGCGGCTGAATGCTACAAAGGCTTAAACATAACATCTGTGTGACATTGTTTCCTGTATGGACACTTGAAGTTCAAAGGTGAGTTTCAGTGAAGTGTTCGCAGCTGAGGTTTGGTTCATTCACTTGTAATCCTGCAACAGTGACGATACCCAAAGGGACGAACTGCAGGCAGACTTTGCGGTAGCCGATCTTTAAATTGACACATTTCTGAAATCTAAATCGTGTCAGTAAGAGCAATCGTACCTCAATATGTGGAGCATTAGACCATAAAATGAGAATTAGTGATACATTTTTGACATGGATGCACCTAATGTCACAGCTAAACTATAAATGGTCTATTGTAATATATCACAGCGTATAAAACAAACCCACCATAAAGAACAAGGTCACTCTTAGCTCATGGCTGAGTACACATACACGGGATGCAGCAAGTCCTTCGAACAGCTTATTTTTCCTTGTAGTTAGATTTATTAGAGCCACGGTAAAGGAGCGCCTGAGCGCCAGCGTGTCTGCAAATTTCATCAAGTGTAACGTAATAGTTTGTAAAAACTTTATGGTCACTTTAATTAAATATAAAACCATTTTCTCCCCTCTAAATGAAATCCAGTTTGTCCTATCAGAGTAGAGTGACTGAGCCAATTTCTCAAGAGAAAAACAATATACTGAGAAACAACACAATTTCAAGGACCTTTAAAAGTGAATTAAAGGACTTAAGAGTTGTGTTTAACAACAGTGAAGGTGGCTTTTAGTTAAAGTTCTTAGTGAAGACTGTTTGAGGATGTGGAGAGATGCTGTGGAAAAGTTTTATTCAAAGTAAAAACTCATGGCAACAGAAGCTATGATATAATATTTTAGCGTACCACTTTGTAATAACACTCTTCATAAAGTGTTTATAATTAGTAACTTAGAATGTTTTAATTGTTTGCTTTATAGATATAATAGAAAACAATTAATAAGAACAAGCTTTGGGTTGCCAGGTTGTGAGAAATCTGCCAACTCCTTGGCAGGTGCTTGTACTTTCTATTTGGTAATAATGCACTTCTTTAATAACGTTATAAACATTTATGTCAATAATAAAGGATTTTTACAATAATTCCACTCGGGTGCTGTTGTTAATGTTAATAAAGTATTTTCTAATGAAATTAAGGAGCTAAAAAGACAAAGCAAAAATAGGAGGATAAACAGAAGTAGAGCTGCAACAATAAAACAGGAAGAAATTCCCAACTCTTTTGATAATAGAAGTAGTATAGAAGTAATAGAATTACTTCTAGTAATAGAAGTAACTTGTCATGCAAATATTTCAGAAAATACAGTTTTCAGCCTCTCAAATATAAAGATTTCCCACTTTTTCTCTGTTTATTATCACATTAAAGTGAACATCTGACAAAACAAGACGTTGAAAGACCAATAGACCAAAAAATGTGCCCTGAAAATCGTCTGCAGATTAATCAATAATGAAAATAATCGTTAGTTACAACCCTAAACACAAACCAGATGGATTTTTCATGACCTGGCAACCCCAAAGTAGTTCTTATTTATGGCTTATAACTTATTAATCATTCAGCATTAATTAGTTACAACTCAGTAACTAACTAAAGTGACTCCGCTCCACTCGGAGGTGAAGACATCAACACACCAAATGACCCTGACACACACAACGCTGGCCTCTCCTTTGAGGTTCTGCTTCACACACACACCAACCAAAGTCCTGGGGGATGCGGAAGCTTACCAAGTATAAGGAAAACAGGTTGAGAGAGGAGAAAAAGAAGAAGGCTGTCAGAAGGAAAGAAGACTTCAGAAAGTAAAGATGGTTTGTGAGGAGGAGGAGGAGGAGGAGGCTGCAGTGACTGATTGCCCACTTCATCACTTAATGCTCCGCTACTATTATTCCTCTGTGTCTTTTTAGTATTCCCCGTTTCCTCCCGATGTGTTTCTTTACATTTGGATGATTTTGGATAAATAAAATAGTGATAATAATGATACTGAAAAACAAATTCCTTTATGTGAATCCACATTGCTATACCTGCAATTCTCTCACCCCCTTCTCCCAGTTTCTAACCTCCCACTCCCCCAATAACTCTCCTACCTTCAATATCTCTCTCTCTCTCTCTCTCTCTCTCTCTCTGGCTCTGGGTGATAAGCAGTAGCACTACTAATCAGGCTTGCCCTAAATTCGCCCATGCCCTGCAGGATTAGCATGTGCGAGTGTGTGTGTTGGTTTAGAAGCTGGATGCCTGCAGCATTCACCAGCCCTCACACATGAAATGTGTCCAGAAAGCCCAGTGTGTATGTGAGAGGAAGCTTCTCCATGAATGAGTCATTGAATCAACACAAGCCTGTTATTCATATCTTACTGTAAGTAAGACTGTACTTCGAGATATAATAAAAGCACCATGTTGCATGATATAAATATCTCAGCATAATATCCTACGCAATCATGAATCTTTGAATATAGAGATTTTCAAAAAGGGAGAACGAGGAGGATGAGATGCTTAATATACATCTATATACATTCAGTATATCGAACTCTAAGGACAGGTGTTGGAGTTAGTGTTGAATTAATCCACACGTGGGGAAAGTCTTGTTTGAACCCTGCATTGTTATAATCACAATGACATTTTACTAGAATTAAGAGAATTTGTTTTAAACATAACAGAACTACCAGTAAGTACAGTATGTCTGCCAACCTGTATTACTGTATAATGACATCTTTCACACAAATTCTACCTGCCTGCGTGTGTTTAGGTTCTGGCCGGTGGACTCAGACTAAACAGCGAGACAATGCGTGTCTTTAAAGACAAACGGAGCAGAAGCAGCCATAACATCTGGTACACTAGAACAGTTCTGCACCTTTCTACCCTGTGAACCCTTAACAGGAGGTAATATCTACGTGTAAACCCACATCACACTGTGGCCCTGCTAGGGACGTGAACGTTTTCCTTCTTAAACTGTTTCATTAGAGAAAAGTCTCAGTTTGTTTGTAGCGTAAATGTTTTATTCTCTCTGGTCCCTTTAATCATCTTGTAAGCTTTTGATTTATCTCACCTTGTGAGCGATAGGGAAGTACTTTAGTTTCTCCACCTTAGTAATAATATAATTCAGCCATGGTCAGCAGCAGTGCAAGACATTGTATCGCTATCAGCTCTAGGGCTGCTATTCTTTAGCTGAGCCTGACCTTTGACCTCCCTGCGGAGCGATAAATAGAAAAGAGAATTTCTCTTCAGGGATCAATGACGTAGGCAGTGATCAATGTGCTGAAAGTTTAAAAAGATGTGCACAACATCAAACGGACTCCTCCAGAGAATTTCAGAGGAAGATTTTATCCTTTCTTTTTGAATGACTACACAGCTTGTGTTCTGTGTCCACTTGTGTAGTATTGTTGCTGCAGATGTTTTCCCGTGGGTACAGTGTAAACAACAGGAGACTGAGCGAAAAAAAACAGAGTTAAACGGGCAGGAACAGCATGAGATGAGGTATCTGGGCAAAAACCAAATGGCGTGAGAATAACTCACTTGTGCCAACACTACAGGGACCTTTAAGTACACACACACACACACACACACACACACAGATGTTTTTCACCACCTGATGTGTTTGGCGGGTGGCAGCTCTAAATTGTGGGTTTCAGTTCACACGGTATATGTTAACAATAATTTCACAAAGAATCACAGGTTAGCTTTATAATTATAGAAAATATCTTTTGTTGACCAGAACTTATCCAATCCTAAATTAATTAATTGAAGGATATAAGATTGGAAAAGCGCTATATTAATGCAGTTAATTTATCATTATGAAGGAGATTACATATGGATATCAAGTAACTGAAATATTCTGTTGAAATTGCATAATGTGTGTCTGCTGCCACACAGTATACCGTGCATTATATTATATCCCCTTTGTAATTGCAAAATTCTTCTGCAGTACTTTTTGCCTTAAAACTTAACTGCATGTCTTTATCCGCTGCACACACAACCACATAGAGACCCCACACATTTCTCATTAGAGCAGCAGAAACCACACAGTTCTAGTCAACATCTGCCTGTGGTCACTCACACGCACGCACACACACACATACACGCACACATGCAGCTGGTCAGTGTCACTGATGATGTCGCGAGCCAAAGGTCACAGTTTGCATGCTGTTCGAGTTGGAGGATCAATAGGACCTAAACCCATATGCACCCATATGCACACACGCACACAGTTTAGCTTTTACTTACTTTAAGAAGTTGCAAACATCAGATCAAGGCTGCAGAGAGCTTTGATTTTGTTGATGTTTAATACATTTAAATTTGAAGTAATTCTCGATAGGCTGGTCAATACCACAAGCTCTGATCTCCTTTCTATGGAAATTCACACTTTGGTCACATTTCTGAGTAAAGGTCTTTAGCTGAAACTACACCACACAACTTCACCGCATGTGACATGTGATGTGTGAGACGCAATAGGTGATGAGGCGTTGAGGGTTTTTTGACTGGCACGATAAGTCAAATGATGACTAAGAGTGTGACACAAGAAAAAAATCCCATGATGTCGACACACACACACACACACACACACACACACACACACACACACACACACACACACACACACACACACACACACACACACACACACACACACACACACACACACACACACACACACACACACACACCACATTTTCACTCCCTGTTGTCTCAGGCAAATCAGCGTGTTTTCATACATTTACACATGGATTGTCTGTAAGGACATAAAAGAGAGAATGGAAGCTCAGAGTACGTTTTAGCACTAAGCTAGCATCTCGCCATTTGTGGAGCAGATAGTAATAGAGGTTAACAGGGAAGGGAGAACGAGATAATCAATAATGGATACTTCAATTAGCAGCCTGCTGATGATGATGGCTGAGAGGAAAGGAGAAGCGAGGAAAGGGATTTGGGACACTGATTTTGTTGATAATGCATTAACATAACAGCTTTCGCATTTCTCACAACACAACTATTCGTCATTATCTCCCCTTCTGTTATCTGACCTCTCTTCCCACGTTCAACTCTGCGCCTCATCCAGCCTCCCCTCTCTATTTCTGTCCTCCTCACCATGTCATCGTTCATGCCCTGAGGCAAGAATCAGAGGTCAGAGGTCACGTCATTAATAGGGATTTGATTGCGTCTCAGACGAGAGGAAAGGAGTGGGGTGTGGAGCAAGTGGGAAGAGCTGTTTCAACATGAACGCTCATGACTAATGACAAAAGCTGATGATAAGTAAGTGTGTGAAAGCTTTTCAGCTACAGGGAGAGGAATGGAAAGACTACATGGAACGATTTAAATGAAAAAAAAGTCCAGGTCCACACACCCGTTCTGCACATGTCTCATTAACATTAGTGGAAACCATAGAGGTCTACCTCCCAGCTGGTGAAAAAAAGGCCTTCCATCCATACAGCCAGCTGGAGAGGCCACCAAGGCCACCGTAGAAACACGCACGCACGCACACACTCCACAACCTAACCCCCTAATCACACACACACACAGCTAAACCTTCTGATGAACATCTGCTTCCATGTTACCATCACATGTCATCTTAGAAACCTATAACCATACGAGAACTTTTGATAAACTCTGAATAAAGACCAGACATCCATTTACCACTCTGACCATCACACGTACTGGCTGACATTCATTGTGAATGGAACATCCAAATAATATCCACCTGTATTCAACAATTGTACACCGTTAGCATAGCCCTGATTGATCCATTCAGAAAACATAATTTTCAGTTGTTTGCCCGTCGTCTTGTGGACAGACCTGATAAAGCATGAATTTGGCATCATTATGTAGTTATTTTGGCATAATTTTGATCGGTTTGTTGCAATTAAATCAAAATCGGTTTATTTTGGGATCATACCGCTGTAGTAAACCAGATAGCGGTGTACCAAGTAGTAAACCAAGCACCGCAGCAGGAATAAACACAAATGATCCCACTGCCGAACTCACGAAGCAACACATAAGACTCAGGCTTGTGAGAGGGAAGAGAGAACCTAATACTTTGAGTTTGTCGTGGGAACAGATCATTACTCTCCTACATACTGCTCTTACTACTTCCTGCATTGGTACTGAACGTTATCACTGGACTTAAATCAGAGAAAAGCTCTCTTTAAAAGCCGTTGGATGTGTTGAAAGAGTCACATCTCCAGCTTCCACAAAAACTCCCATTGTGTTCCTGATGTCTGGGGCTGGGTCTATTCTCTACAACAGAACAAAGTATCCAGTGTGTTGGACTGAGCTTGGCCAGTGACAGAGACCAGAGATCAAAGCATCCAACATTTAACCACTGCTGACGAACTAACCCTAAGGGGAGCTGCGTGTGTTTGTGAGGGGAG
>CALSBV010010391.1:210558-227760 GCA_943590825.1 Bovichtus diacanthus
ACAGACAGACAGACAGACAGACAGACAGACAGACAGACAGACAGACAGACAGACAGACAGACAGACAGACAGACACACACACACACACACACACACACACCAGGTGACTCCACATCCTAGATACCACAACCTAACCCCCTAATCACACACACACAAAACTGATAAGTGTGTCTAAGTGTGTGTGTGTGTGTGTGTGTGTGTATTCCAGACTGGAGTCGCTGTGCAGACTTTATGATCAAGTGTGTTTCCTTGATCATAGCAGGGGTGGTAACTTGCTCTGCATGACACACCAAACACCCCGTGTTACTTTCCAGCTTTATTGAACTGTCTGTGGTGCTTTTACTTTTTCTGTGAAAACCGGTTCAACCAAAGTGTGTCATGTTTACAACTGTAACCCGGTTCAACCTGATGATCCAGTTCTAAGAAAAGATGACATTTCAGAGCAGAAGAGTATGTTCACTCAGTTATAACCGGGCTAATAACATCTAGAAAGACATTGACGGTGGAGGAAGCAATTTATGTTAATTCACAATGCAATATAAACAAAGCTGTACTGGCTTGTGCTTCACACACTTCAGACAACATTAAAACAAATTCAGACTTGTCCAGATCAAACTGATAGAGGGACATGGGGCAAATATTAGCTGCTGCGCTCTGATTAAACTTCCATTCCTTCCAATCTCTTGCCATTTTGTACAGTTTTACTATACTAGAATACTACCTGGCTCCAGATGATGTGTGGTCATTTGAAAACACAAATTCCTGCATACACTGCATGCCTTCATTGGTGAAATACTTTGAGCAAATTTGCACGGAAGCAGAAATATCACTGCAGCTAGAAAACAGTAAAACTGGGATTTAAAAAGACCTTTCCTCTGCAATCAAACTCAGCAGTCTGCACACGGTGGCCTCTTCCAGCTTCCAACTGTCACAGAGTAAAAAAATGCAAACGGGCACAAATCTGGAATAAGCTGACTGCTCGCTGCTGGCAGTGCAGCGCTGGTGTGAGGAGTTTCATCCTAAAATGAGGTGTTCAGCTTCTAAACATGCTTTTCTGACACCAACACTGAGACAACAACATACTGCTCATGTAGCTTTATATCCGTCTGTGGCTGCTGCAGGCAGAGAGAAAAAAACTGAAACGTGGAGATCAATGGCCAAAAACAAGCGTGGTGAGATGAAGTGTGAGTTTGTTTGTGTGTGTGTCTAGGAGGAAAGGGCCAAAGGAAGTGTACTATTCTACTCACGAGAGGAGGGAGAGAAAAAGAGAGCTGTGTGTGTGTGTGTGTGTGTGTGTGTGTGTGTGTTTCCTTCCTTCCTTCCCCTCCCACACTCCTCCTGTTGCCTTCATGCAGACACAGAGCCTGCACAAAGAGCAGCACACACACTCGCAGCATTAGCCTTACATGTAAACAAATCACCCCACAAATCTATTCATTAAATCCATACTTCTGTATTACGTATGTAGTAATGTATGGTGCCATGACCATAGACTGTGTAAAATATGGACGTAGTCTCCGTGATGTCACCAATAGATTTCTGATGAGCTCTTGTGAAGCTCCGCCCGTCGCCATCTTGGCAATGACGACTCCACCTAACTCCCGGCTAATCCAAAAATGGACAAAAAGGGTAGCAGAGCAGACAGCAAGCGGCTAGCGGCCTGTGGAGGCACCCACCTGTCACTTTAAGCCTTGATATAATTTAAACGGGTGAGCTATATAATAAAATCACCCTCCGTACAGTTGTCATGAACAGTACCGCTTTTTGTACCAGACTGTAAACAGGTTTATTTCTGCTGTAAAGCCATTTTAACATGGGGGGGGTCTCAAGTGGCCATTCAAAAAGCTGCAGTTTTTCTTGCACTTCCCCCGTCATTTTTCAGCACGGGATGTGCCGCTTGGTCATGACCAAAAAGGTGAAACAGATGCAAAGAGTATATAGATGGAGCGTGTCTTCACATTCCTGTTTTTCCATTAATGGACGCGGTCACTGAACTGAAAACAAACACGCATCGCGTTACACAGAAAGGCAGCAGACAGATGGATCGACGCGCCAATCGATTAATGACTTCTGTCCATCGCAGACAATCAGTCTGAGCAAACAGCCACCAACTCTCTGAGAATCTTCTCATTGTGACCTCGAAAAAGCCAACAGGTTAAGTGGATGCTGTCAGCGCCTCAACATGAACAAGGTGACCCTGTGTGAGCTCTGCGACCTCTGCCCTCGTCTTAAAACTGCGTCACCTCCTGTCCGTCTGGTTGGTTTTGTCCAGGACAAGATGGATCAATTACACTTTCTGTGTTTCATCTCATCAATAACTATTAGTTTGAGTCTTAAAGCTTATCAGATCTGTTTTTATTTTCAGCGGCATTTTCTTTTTTTTCTTTTTTTTTTTTTTTAAAATTCAACCACGTTCAAAGATCATTAACTGGTCAGTGCCTTCTCGTTCTCCTTTACTTCACCTTGAGTTGGTGAACAATAACATCAATACTGATTTATATGATTGACGATGGTCCCAGTCAACTGTCTGCAATATTAAACAGCGTGGCCACTCAGACGGGAAACAGTCCTCTAACTCACTCCAGATCTAATTACATCGAGTTAAGGTTTTGATTCATAATGCCTCTGGGACTGTCCAGGTTTGATTAAAATACTAAAAAAAGGCTTCACTTTAACTTGAAATTTAACAGAACAAGAGGTAGAATTGAGCTTAAGTGTACCCTCTGTGTCTAAATGCTGAAAAGTGTTCTCGATGCATTATAATTGGTTTCAACTTGCTTTGCATCAGATGGGATTTTCACGCAGCAGAGGGCGAGGGAGGAAGGAGATGAGGGCAGAAAGCAGGACTGAATGCCAATGAGTTGATGCTATATGTCTGAGCAGTGCACTGCAATCATCTTCTAAAGCCCTCCACACACACTGTCCCGATAACGCACACTCACATGCACTCTCTACTAAACCCTTAAACTCCAGAAAGCCTTTAAAAAAAGCTGTATTTAACGTGATGATGCGGCACATTTCAAAAAGATTTTTATGAACGAGGGAGTGAGAACGAGGCAGGAAGGATGAATGAATGAAGGAGAAGTCATTCATTCATCAGCCCACCTACAACAGCCTACCATGTCTCTGACCTCTGAGTGCCTTGTGTTCAAACCCATCATCACACACACACAAGCCACCAAGAATCCCAATTTTGAATTCCTCCAGGGAATGCGATGAAGTGAATCTGCTTGCGTCGACTGTGTGTGTGTGTGTGTGTGTGTGTGTGTGTGTGTGTGTGTGTGTGTGGCCTTTAACATCTGACTCGGGTTGACCTTTTACTCTGACAGGCTCCAGCCACAGGAGTGCCTGTGTGGCCTGACCATTCACAAACAACGTGGGAGAGTGCATGAACAACTATCTACGTACGCACCGCTAATGTAATTCTCAGAATTTGAAACAATGTTGGGGCTTCATAGAGAGTGCATTATCAGGAGAAGTGCATGAGAAGCTAATGAACTTTGCTGACGAAAGTAGGGAGTGAGAGAATATTTTCTGTAGGAGGCCGGTGACAGTTGAGAATTTACTCCTCTCATTATTCTTTCATTCACTTCCTCCATTCCTCTCATTTATAACACTTTCTCACAACTTTTATGTTACTAACCCAGAATAAGCCAGAAAAGATAAGAAAACAGGGGAATTAGAAGAAAGACAAAACAGGAGACATACAAGAGAAAAAATAAAACTGTAGCTACAGAGATGAAGCAACAGAAAAAGATGCCAAGTTTGGAGTCGGGGACTAACCAGACAAGCTATGGTGGAAACTTTTAAACCACTTGAGGTATTTCTGACAGCCAAACAGAGATATAGATCAAAAATGCAGCTTTCTGTTATGCACTTAATCTACAGCCAGCAAAGATATAGGGCTTATCAGGCAAAACTTAAAAAAAAATTTTTTTTTAAAAATATGCCAAAAACATTTCTGAAGCCTTTCTCTAGTCGCATGGCACCAGTCAACTCCACCATCAGCTACACTCAGAAGAAAGAGAGGAATGAGGGAAAGGAAACGGAGACAAGGAGTGAAGACTGTTCTCTTGTCTTTGGATAACCACTTCATGTTCCCTGGTGGGAGACAACAATGCAGCCTCAACTCAAAACACATCCATTTAAATAGACATTTTATTCAGGAGTGTTAAACAAATGCAACGGTAAGAAGTTTGAGATTCAAACTTTAATTGGTGTTAAATACAGCAGCCAGTCAGAAATGCGAAACTATTTTCACTCTTAAGTGTTCTAACGGAAATAGTATTTTTTTCACATTCAAGCTTTTTTCAAGAAAATTACTATTATTTTTTTTTTTTGTTTTGTTTTTTTTTTTACATTCAAGCTTTTTACATCAGGGGATCTCAAACGCACACAAAATCACTTGTTGTCGCTGCGTCTGAACCACTTGTTACAGATGAATATCAAATGCATAAGCTCCTTTAGCAATACAGCACTTTTCTGTTACACCTCAAGGCAAGAAGCAAGAAGGTAGAACCAGTAGAAGAGCAACCAAGAACATTCAACTGAACTGCAGAGTTCATTTAAGTTATGAAGTTATCACCAGAGTTGGATGCTTCCTTGTAGGGATGCAATTTACCAATTATTTTCATTAATCTGCCGATCATTTTTTAATAAATCGATAATTTCATCAATAAACCGAAAGTCCTAATACACAAAAATACATGTACAATGATAGATGACAAAGAAAACCAGGGACTCTCTTACTTGAGAGGCTTCAATCACAGAATATAGAAACAGTTTCACTATTTCTGCTTGAAGAATTACTGAAACGATCCATCGATTATCGTTTCAGCTCTACTTTCTTGTTTGCCTTCTAGTGTGAAGCACAGACCAGACCACAGATCCACAGAGCCTCTGGCCCCACCCACCACACAACAGTATGTAGTGAAATCAAGGCGATAACTGCTTTTTTCAGCCTGCTTTGATTAGTCTTTGTTATGACTCCCATCCACCCACACATAGTTTACCGCTAGCCAAGTGCAAATGTTGGCACAAAAACTGAAAACTACAATAGAGTAATACATCTTCAATCACTGAGAGCTACTGGGGAGAGAAATGTTTGAATAGAGATTCTGTTAAGCTCCTGTTGACTACAAACAAAGAAAAAGTATAGTTTTGGTGAGCAGGAAGGCAAACTGCAGGTGGACACTGGGTGGCCTCCTGACGCCATAATGCTTATATACCTGCATAGTTTCCGACTAACCAAGCTAATCAAATTATGGACTCTGATCCATGCAGTGGGAGCAGCGCTGGGAGCCCGGCCCTCCCTTGTGTGCAGACACCCTAATGAGTTTCATGTGAGGAGCATTAAAACGGCTGCAGTGAAACTAACGGGAGCTGGCAGAGGGTCCAGCTCTCTGATCCAGTCACTACAGACACATACATGTAATGTAAAGCCAAGTGGGTTTAAACACAGCACTATTTTATTATTATGTCCATGATATCAGCACTAATGGATATTTTAAACTCACCATTTAGGTTTTCTTTACTAAAATATCTAGATACAAATACCTACTCTATGAATATGTGTCCCGATTGCTGAGACAAATACTAAATTGTTTGCAAAAATTATGATGAACTTAATATAGGCTTGTTTGGGATTTCTTTAAACCAAAATCCCACACTCTGACGGTAACTTCATTATGCAGCGGGCAGCTTTACGACTTTACCCCAAACACTTAACCAGAGAGTTGCCTAATTAGCCACCACCAATCATTTAATATGGCATCTTGCAGGCACGGCAGATACACATGTATCAGCAATGAGAAATTAACTTCTTTGTGATGCAAGACAGAAGGATAATATGGAATAAACTGATTAAAAAAAACTAACACTAAGATAAGACTAAAATGCTCAGACTTTGGGTCAACTAAAACTTGACGAAAGAAACATGATGAGGTTGACCAAACATAACAAGGACATTCGACACAGGACTAAATAAAAGACAGAATTAACACCACCTGTGCAAGTTGTCGCTTCGATATTACTGTGCATGCAAAGCAAGTTTAACACACGCAGACAAACACACACATCAGCTGACCAGTTGCTCATAACTACTACACTGTATTACATAAGAGTCTCTCTTAAGTAATCATAACATGCATGCAAACACAGAAGCCTGCACACACAGACACACACCCTGGTGAGGAGGCACATACTTCCAACTCTTTGATAAAGACATAGCCAGACTGTATAAAGTAATAACAGAAAGACAATAACACAACAATTAATACTAATTATTGATGCATTTATCAATCGGCAATTGTTTTGTGAAAATAAGAAGACTGTGGGGCATCCTATCTGAAGGTCTCATTGCTGTTTGCTGGCACTCGTTCCAACTGTATTTGTTGTTGGGCTAGCATGCCACAGGCCACAGTTGCATAATGACACACAGAGACAGGAGCTAACTTACAGACACTGCATTCATTCAGCAAATGAGCCTGAATCAACAGCCAGCAGGGACAGTCTGAAGTAAGAACTTAGATGTAGATCAATCACAGATTGGAAAATACAAAAGGGGTTAAAGCTCTGCTGCAGAGTGCAGTAAAGCCCATTACTGTAATACAGTCAGGTGACTGGAGTGCAGGCTAATGGTCAATGGACACAGTGACGCAACCTCTAAATCTTTTCCTCCTCACTGCATCTGGGTGTAAACACCATCACATGGTAGAGAGGGAAAGAAAGGACCCGGAGCAAAGAAGCAGGCACAAAATATTGAAAAGGGAATGAAAGAAGAAAAAACATGCAGAAGGAAAAAAACAATAGCACAGATTTATTACCCGGCAAACAAAGAGAATACATTCCAAACATGGACAAATGGAGACACACACTCATACAGAGTGCAATCCAATAGCTCGGTCTGACTCCCCCATAAGCTTCTTATCATTTTGTTGTGATGGATGTCTCCTCTGGTTTTATGTTTTTCATGGTAACGGTCAGTCAGTTTCCAGAAAACAGGAAGGCTAGAGAGTCTGTGCTGCTGACCCCGACACAAAGGGGCAGCTTGTTAGAGAGCTGGGCTTCTCTTCTACTCACTCTGACTTATAGCCATCTGAATCTGTGTCTGGTTCTCCTTCACCCTTTAGTATTGTGTGTGTATGTGATGTACACAATCTCTTTTCAAGAAAACTAAGGGCTCTTTTTGGGTCCTTCTAGAAACCCAGTCTGAACATTTTCAAGCCCCTGCATCCCCTTACGAAGTGTCCCTGAGCATGATGCTGAATCAATGCCAGCTTACAGAACCACTGATCATAACCTCAGCCTTCTCTGGATGAGAGCAAATGAAAAGACACATTTCCTACATGCATCGATCCCTGCAGCGGGAAGCGCATTTGACTGAACTGTCCCTTTAAGTTTGAAAGCTGCTAAGTGTTTGGATGAACGCAACAGTCCGGTGTTTCTTGCCCAGTGTGTGCACTTGTTGTTGGCGTGAAACAGAACATGTCTGGCACCTGCTTGCATCGCCAGCGTCATCATTTCCACAATAAAGGCGACAGGCAGCCTCTGGCACCGCGCCCCGAGTGCGTAAAACAGCAGAGCAGAAGTGGACTGCGCGGACACATGCAAGTTTAACTTTTGGTTACATTATCTTTCGCACAAATCACTGCCCCACATCATGTTGAAGACACTCTTGCATATGGTTAAAGAACATGGGGCCCCATTGCAAACTATGCTGAAGTTGCACCAGCCTCATGCATGTTATTGTTTTGATATCAGCAGCAAGGATGCAAAAGATATTAACCTAGAAAATCATAGGCTGCATTATAGATTTGTCCATCAACGTGAAAACAGACCTCCTTAATAAAAAAACTATTTAAAAATATCACTTCAGCTTTGATCATCACAAATACCCTCAAGAGATTTTTTTCCCCTTCGCCTTGTCGGTTTCACTCACCTCCTAGTCCGCCCAGGGTCGCTGCCCAGGAGGCTCCGGAGAGCAGGCATAGCAGCACCGAGAGCAGGATCCACATCTCACCGGCAGGATTCATCATGACTCGGCTCCTGTCCTGGTCCAGGACGAAGGTCCGTCCGATCTGATATTAACACCAAAGTCCCGGAATCGTGTTTTCAGCTGAGATGCATCCTGATCCTGATCCGGGCTTCGCAGGTTTCTCTGAGTTCAAAAAGGCGCAGAGCTCGGTCCAACACAATGTTAAATAAGTTGGGGGGTTATTTCTGAATGAAATAAATGCAAAATATATGTATTCTGCTATTCTGCTACAGGTCACTGCTTTTCCCGTAGCTGAAATCTGCACAAAGCGCACACAAGTACATGCATCCGCTCAGCGCAATGTGATGGTTGTATTATCTACTACAGAAAAGCGACATGCTGAGAACCAGAAGACACATTATTGTAGTTATATTGGCGGTGTATTCGAGTCCCAAACTGTGTGTCAAAGTAATCCAAAGTACCGTCCTCTCGTGCAGGAATACTGTCCAGTGTGCTGGGTTATAATAAGCCGAAGCCTCGCTCTTATCCCCGGTCGCTCTGTGCCCCAGTGTCGCCGAGCTTGTCCCGCTGCTGCTGCAAAAAAAACCTCCGTTCGTCTTCGGTTTACAATGATCTGAGGAAATTAAAGCGAGAAAATCACGTCAAGGAACGTGAAGTGAAACAAAATTCCGAGTGCGTGCCGTGTCGCTCGAGCGCTGGCACGGTGCACAGTGATATGGAGGGCAGTGACCGGCTCGAGGATGTGCTGCTGCTACAACGCTCGAGCGCTGACTGAGTAGGAGCTAACCGTCTCGCGCCCCGCCTTCCGGAAAAGGCAGCGCGAGGGAACACAACAGGTAAGAGGATGACGTCACGGCCGACAGGTGCAGACCTAGTTTGAAGTGATTAATATTAAACTTCGGAGTAAACTGGAGCTGTGTTTGTGAGGTTCTTTACAATACGGATTCATGTCACGTGTGGAAATGACAGGCAGTGGGGTCAGCGAGGAATTATAGGGTTCACGGTGTCCACGAGACTATTATCCTATTGTGGAACTTTCTGCCATGTCATACAATGCAGACAATGTCAACATCTGCACTGAATAAAAGTTAAACCTGTCATTGCAATATTCCTAAAACCTGGAGGGTGCATGCAGCACTGAATTCAAACGGAGATCTGCCTATTTTAAAATGTGATATGTTAAAAACAAGCCAGGTTGTACAGACACATAAGCACAAGCATAGTGCAACATAGAGCTAGACTAATATCATGCAGGCTGACACAAACTGCCAATATTAGCCTTTTGCAGATATACTGTACCTGTGTATAATATATAAAATGTCCTTCTCAGTACTATTGGTCACAACTATTTTAAGAAATCCTTAAAGAAATATTTTGTTTATGTTATGAGTTTGTGTTCAAAATGCCTTTTGGCCAAAATATTATCAGATTTTTTTAACTCTCTCGTATCGGTATTAGCCTCAAAAATCCAGTATCAGTCAGGTTATAATGTATAATATGAGCTATTGGATTTATCCCCTTAATTTTAAAGCGGATCAGCCACTGAATCTGATCAAATGCTTTATTAAATAATTTCTTTATACAGTATATGACCATGGTTGAAATATTGGAACCCATTCTGAAACTCTGCATGAGGGGCTTAAAAATGTCAAATCACTCATGAATATTTTTGTTAGGCAAATTTGCTCTCTACCATTATTATGAATGAGAAGTACAGGATTACATTATTACAGATTGTAATGTCTGTTTCAGGTTTTTAACAACAACGTTCATCAGTTACCCATTCAACATATCCATTTAAAGAATACACATTTGAAAAGGAATGCTCTCTCTGCTCCTGTGGTCTGGTTTCCTTAATCCTGCTGTCAGTCATCTGACGTCACGGGGCGGAGCGTCCAAAGTAAAGATGATTAAACCTTAGATGTGAGGCCAACGGTCTGCAGGCCTTAACCACACTAATAATCCACAGGGAGATTGTTAATTTGTCTTTGCATTTACATCTTCAGCACTTCAAAAACATACCTCAATGTGATTTAAAGTGAAGACACACAGTAATTTGAAAAAACAATAAACTGCAGCCTCTTTAGAAATTGCTGTAATCATTTTGCTGTTGTAATTTTAATATTTTTGGATTAATTGTGAAGCAGCCATAACTTCAATATTGGAAACCCTCTCCTTCTCGCTCAATCCCTCTTTCTCTAAGGAGAGCAGAACGGCTGGCAGCACTGACCGGCCAATTTCACGGGGCGGGGGTGCAGACATGTACCCCGACTCTGGGACAAAAGGGAGGGGTCACAGAGGAGCATGGATTAAAGGATTTGGTGGACGAAGAGGGGGAAGGAGGAGGAGGAGGAGGAGGACAGGGGTCAGAGGTAAGGGAGCGATGATAAAGAAAAGCCAAATGGAGCTAAGAAGTGAGCGATGCCGTCTCTAATCGAGCCTGATTAAGCTCACACTGTGCGTGTCTCATCTTTACACAGCCAATGACTTTTGAATGACTAAACATCACTCACATTCACAATGAACATCTTCATCAGTTGCAGTAGTCGCGGCCGTTGGAGATGAGGGCACTGGGGGAAACCCCCAACGTGGCTTCACCCATGACTTGTGGGTGGCTAGTATATTTATCAATGTCAGTGTGGAGGTCCAGATCTGGGTCAGTTACTGTTTAGACTGACTGCCGTGCAGCTGGGATGAAGCAAATAAGGAGGGTGTTGACACTTTGATTGAGAATGTATCTTCTCTGAACTGGACTCAAGCTTATTTGCTGCCCCCTGCTGGACAGGTGAAGCAAGTGCAAAACAAAAAAGCTACAACGTAATGTACTGAAAAACATAGACAGTAAATGAGACAAAGACAAAGTGAGATGCACAGACACAGTAAAATTGGTTGAAGCCTTCAAAACAGTCCACACACACGGGTTCAAACCGAGACACACAATTTGCATAAATTGGGTTTACAGATTGGCATAAATTAACCAGCAGCACCAACCCGAGAGGACTATGGCCTTAAAGGGATTGCCACGCCTGCTTATCTGTCCATGCACATTAATATTCAGACCCTGATGTAAGGCGGCTACAATCCGTGACCCTGCACTCCTTCTGTTAATGTGTGTGTGTGTGCATTGTCACAAATCTGTAAATGTGTCTTTTTTACAGCATGTGTGCACATATTTTGAGCACATGCATGCATGTGTGTCAGCCAAGGCCAGACACCGGGGTTAAGCCAAACGTTTTATATGTGAGTGTTTGTGCATGTGTTTCCGCGTGAGTGTACATGTGTTTGTGTGACTAATGCTTGGGGGTCACTGGCTGAAATTGAGGGATTGTTACGGGTGAAGAGGGTGGCAGAAAAGAAAATCAGACGGAGGAAAGCGATGGAGAGAGACAGATGAGCCACTACCTCCAGCAAATGTAATTATATGGCTCAGAATCACTGAGCAGCTGCTTCTTGATCAGCTTTAGGCCAGGCACACACACACACACACACGCACACACACACACACACGACTTTGACCATGTCCTTGGACATCAGGGCCGACAGGGGAACAGTGACTTTGCTCAAAAACTATGAAACTATTGTTTTTTGTGAAGTGGCATTAAATCCAGTAAATGTGTGACTGATTTAATAACTGGATAATTAATGCATGCAGTCAGGGCTCTTAATGTGGTTCTCCCGCTTATTCAGTAACAGCCTGTGTAAGTGTGTGTGTGTAGGTGGTTGTGTGAGAGAGGGACAGGGGGTCACAAAAGGCAGGGGACTTCTGCCCTGAGGAGCAGAGGGGCCACATGCACTCACACACACAGAAACACTCATTTAGTTAACAGCTTTCATTTCCCTAATTAAACCCTCGATGAAGTGCACCCTTTTTGTCAGTCCTCTCCCTGCACCCTCAAACCTCTCTCACCCCCCAGGTCACACTTTCCACCTCTCCTGCTGCATCCCCCTCCCTCCCTCTGTCTGTCTAAATGTGTCAATCAAGCTGTCAACCTAAGGCACCACGTAAAACCATAGAGCAGAAATCCTGCACAGAATCTGAGCATTTCACCCAGAATGTCTGACGAAAAAAAGATTATAAGGCGGGCGTGGGGTCAAGCCCCCCCGTGTGATATTCACTGCTTGGCGTTTGTATCGCAGTTGGATGGTTGCCAACTGATTTACCCCCCATCCCTCACCTCTGCTGAGAAGGAAATGGAAGAAACTCCCAAAAACCTTTTCTGCTAATCCCCCAACAATGGATTCTGCTGTTTTATTGAGGGCGGAGATGGAAGGGATTCAGGCAGCGGGTCTGAACTGTTGTACTGACTGTAAGCCTGGAGATTTGGATCAACACTCAGCTTTTGATTAGTTTCATTCCACCCAAATGATCCATGAATGTGGGTATTTTTGTTGAGGTTACTCAAGATACACAGAGATATTAAACTGCCACTAGAAGGTAAATAAAGCAGATAAATCACTGAATCCATCATATTTTACTGTATATGTGTAAAGAATAAATAGATACAGCTCTTCCTTCTCAGACAGGTGAAGACACTGATACAACTTCCCCTCCTTTGAATAAAACTCTATAATAAAGCTGTAGATGGGCCATCAGTCAGAGATGAAATCATGTAGGTGTCTCCTTCGGGTCACTAAATGTTCAACTATACACAATGCAGACTAGCAGTGCCTCCAAGGTGAGGAATAACTAAAAGAATAGCTGCCACCATGTATGTACGTGCATCCACGTGTTCATGCATTCACACACACATACAACCTAACACCACCTCCCTGTCAATTTCAGCCTGCCAGGGTGAAAACTGTGGCCGCCAATGGCCGGGGAAATGTTGTTGGACTGACCGACAAAGCAAGCTATAAAAATGAACTTTGCATACAAGGAAACAGGAAATCAATTACCCCACTCTTACCCAACATTCAGAGGGGATGTAGCTCAGTGGTAGAGCGCATGCTTCGCATGTATGAGGTCCTGGGTTCAATCCCCAGCATCTCCACTTCTTATCTACAGAGGAGCTCAAACCCTCAATACACTAAATACAACAAGAACAAGGTGTTTTACAAGCTGTAAAAAAAAACCACAGATAGAGCCTTGTACTGCCTCCAAGGTGAATGAATATAAAATATCAAAAAAGGCTGTTTTCTTGCAAAGAACACAACAATGCTGCTGTGCTTTACTTATGTTCATTTACCAACCAAGAAACCAGAAAATCTCTCATATCTGGCTTCTAGTGTCTTTAATTTCATAGTTGAAAATACTCCCATTCCCAAATTGCATTATTAATCTATTAACCTGTTCTTTCACTTTTTCCAACGAGACATGAACTGATGCTTGGATGTCCAGATGTGTTCAGAGGCTTCTCATGTGGCTACAGCTGCACCTGCTGAGGTTGCAACACAAAGACCGTCTTATATCATCACACACAGTACGTTGTTTTCAGTGTTAATAATGTGTTTTAATAAGTCAAATGTTAGCCCATGTTGGCAGGCACTTCCTTCATGCAGCCATAGGGAAGAACTGTGTGCGCTATCCATCCCGGTGTTGTAAATTAAAGATGTTCAAACAATGCTAAGCAATCAATTATTTACATGTCATGCACAAGCACAATCTAGACAGAAAACACATACCTGAACGCACACAAACTCACACAGAGACACACCATATCCCATTAAAAAGCCCCGTCGAATTAAAGGGATCGTTTCAGATATAATTAGCCTGTACGTCTGAAGCCATTCTTTAGTCTGAGCGGAAATATAATCATTAGCATCATCCTTCTTTGTAAGACACACATGCTGCTATTTAATGATGGCTGGTCATGAAGTCTAACCATCTAATGCAGAGACCAGGGGATCATGTGCTACAGCAGTTGACGGCGGGTACGTGGAAGATTGTGTAGCTGAGTCAACACCTGAACACTGTAGGACTGATGCCGTGTTTCACTGCACGCTGTGGCTCTGCTCGACTCACTTTTGGTACCAAGACTTGTTCTCTATTTCGTTTCCCACTGCGGATAGTGTAGGCGGATTGGTCAGCTGATCGCCGCTGCCACACCAACGCTAGTATTGGCTCATTCCGAGGTGCTTCTAAAAAAAGTACCACGTACTATCCACAACTTTTGCTCATGGAAAACCATAAAAAGAGCGAGTGGAGTTGAGTAGCGCTGTGCGTTACCAAAGTAAAGGATAAACAGTTGAACATGCTGGCATTTCAACATTACCACCAACGAACCTAAACATTGAAAGTTCAATTGTATAAAAAAAATACTTTAAACATCCTCTGTTATAACCATATATCCACACCCCACCTGATCTAATGTGTGTTGACTTAGTCCATCTGGTCTCACTGTCATGTGTGTGTGCACATTACATTTGATTGAGAGGCTATTTCAGATTAATCTTTCTGGAGGGCCGACTGGCAGCAGACACACCCGATCATCCTGTTGTAATGTTAAATATAATTATCCAGTGTCAGTATCAGTATCAGTCTCCTTATGGAAAAGAAAGGTACAATGTAATTATCAAGCAATGCTCGAACCTAATTCCTCATGTGTGGCATTCTGGTATTTTGATTCCACAGCAGATGGTGCTATCAATTATTGAGCCTGGGAACGCGACGTTGTCCTCGATCAGATTAAGTAGATTATTTCAACAACGCCCTTATGATCCTGAATCAGTTTCTTAGATCAACATAAAACATCAAGATGCTCACCCCCCGACACCTCCTCCTTATATCTATATATATTTTCCTCCTACAGGTCTTCAGTCGCTCACATCCTCTAGGTGTATTTGTGTCTGTGTTAATGTATGCATTTTTCAAATCTGACCTAAATACGCTACACGTTGAGCTCTCTGAATGTTATCTGACTACATACCATGATGGAGTCACTGCCAACATACTCAGCGTTCTACCCAACCCAATGAAAATGTCCCCTTAATCCTGTTAACCCACTCTAGCTGTGTGGAGACGCAGAGAGAGTAGGAGAGAGCGCCTCGGGCAAGTACGACATAGTACCCCTCCACCCCACTGAGAGTTAAATGAAGAAACAAGTGTTTGGTACAAAGTGAAGCTCCTTGGCTCACTGTGACATTAATACATGACTAGTGTAAAAAAAAAAAACTCTGTGATCTGCAGTGTATAAATCTGAAAAACAGGATTGTGCATGTGGGGGTGCAGAGGAAAGGGGGAAGCCAATTCAAACACCATCTTATTCTATGTTTAAATTGAGGTTTCCAGCTGCTTGCATAGAGGATCATCTCCACGTGCTTTACGTGCGGTCGAAGAACCAGCAGGATGAGTACCTATATGCAGTCCCCACACTGATGCTTCACCCTGTGTTCAATGTCAAAACTGCATTTGTGTACATTTACACCGTGTTATAGGTAAGGATAAATTATTTAAAAAACTATATTATGGCTCCAACAACTGCCATGTGCTGGACTATACTGCAGTGTGAAAAGTGAAACTCACTAGCGGTGAGAAACAATAATTCCCCGTCCATGATGAATTTAAAACCATGAATCGCTGTCTAGAGTGTTCGTGTTATTAGTCTAAGTGAGCTGAGGACGGGAGGTGACAAGCTGTTCAGTGCAGATCAGTAGCCTGTGAGGTGAACGGGGTCATTGCTTCTTAATGATACAATCCGACCTCTAAAAGGAAAAGACAGGTCTGTTGCGCGCTAAGCTGCTCTTTGACAATGTTTGCCCCTCATCCAGCTGGAAAGACAGGGGTCTCAGTAATTGAAAAGAGGTGAGGTGGGATGCACTGATCATCACGAGCAGAAGTTAGAAGCTCTACAAGTTTCACAGTTAGATTAAATGTACATTTCAGGGAGGAATGATCACAATGGGAGATTTCACAGTAGACGTTTTAATCGCATGAATACGCTTGTAAGAACACTTCCCAGTGCTGCGAGATAAACTGCTGTGGTTGGCTGATAGCAGAGATTTAAACCGTTCACAGTACACACCACCGCAGCGTTTGACTCTGTTTGCTCTATCACTGAGCTGCAATGTGGGCCTGGGCAGATGTGGAATATTCCCATTTCAGAGGCAAGAGTTGCTTCGCTGAAAATGTTCAAGGTCTTTCAGTGTGAAAGCATTTATTGTTTGAGGGAAAAGAAAGCTTTGGCTGTACTTGAGTCAGAGCTACTGTATAAAACTGCCCCACTTCAGTGCTGAGTCTGATACCAGGACCGACTTAAAATTCCTGAATTGAGCTTGATGTGTTTTTTGAGACGACTTGACTTGTTTGTATCAATGTATCCGTCAATAAGCTCAAACCTTGTTTATTTTTCTTTCAGAGGGTTGTATCCATTCAAGTCCACTGTCCGTTTTAACTCAGCCGTCGAGGGATCGCTTACAGAAAAAACTACATCGCAGTCAGATCACAGTGGAATAATTACACAGCAGCGGGCAGTGCTGGAAGCAAAAGAGATTATGATTATATGGAAGAAAGCGATCAGTTGAAGCAGAGGTTGATGACACAGATTACACTGCACTATAGATCACTGATTAAATGATTCACTGTGCATGTGTGTGGCTGCCTGCAGATCTAATAATCCTCCGTCTGACATGTTGAACCACATGTCAGACTGGTGTCCAGTACTCTAAATATTATGTATACCTACACCTTTCTTTAACATACACAAGCGACTGACACGGGACATAAGTAGGCTCATTTACTGTAACATACAAGCTCATTAAAATATATTAATCATCTTTTTATAGGGGGACCAAGCTAAGGTAGATCTGCAACATATTCTTTCGGGACAAAATAGGCTTTAAATATGTTCGGCACATATTTAAACATGAGAAATACAAACCCTTGTGGCATGTAGAGCACGATGAATTGAAGGCTGTAAGGTAGAAAACCTGTTACACAGACATTAACCTGTCACCAGGAAGTTAAAGGTGTTCGACCACGGGTAGCGTTATGGAGTAATGTGTTTACGAGTGGATCCCTGTTTGTTGTATATTGTGCAGCAGCGTGAGGATGGATACGCAAGCGGGTAATGTGATACTACTACGATACTTCCAACGGTTTGTTTCATAAATGATTAAACACTGCATGTACCATAAGCATGTATGAAGTCGTCTACTTTTGTGTAGTGGCAAGAATTAATCCACTCTCAATACTGAGACTCATTCAACAAAACAATATGTTGTAGCCTTGAACTTTCTCTAAATTGAATAAATATGAAAGAATCAAAACA
>CALSBV010010391.1:231025-261205 GCA_943590825.1 Bovichtus diacanthus
CACACACACACACACACACACACACACACACACACACACACACACACTGTAGAACCAGCTCTATAACCACCACACCCACACTGGCACACACCAACACTCACACAGTAACGCTGCCAGTCTTTCCACCAAAACCCCCTCTGAGCCCCCTCTGTGTTTTAATTGGCGTAATTATATTTGCATAAGTCTGTTCTGTTTCAGCTAACACACACACACACACACACACAGACACACACACACACACACACACACACACTCCTGACATGTTTTAATAGGCAAGATAATTGAATATGGTTTTCCCACTAGTGCCCTGAAGGGTCTATCTGTATATTCAGCAAAGGATCAGCGCTCCATACGTTTACTTAGTCAAATAGGAGCTCAAATGTTAATTATAGACTTCAAAGGTTAATAAACTTAAATGGTCACTTTTCATCCTGTGTTCGAAAAACTGAAAATGAAAACTCCTTGATTTTATCAGCCCAGTAACAAAGTTGTACCTTTCCTTTTTAGGGAAACAAGACTAATTTGAAAAAAAGAGCAAAGATAATGAGAAGAAGGCTTGAAGTGGAAATCAACGTGACATTCTCCCAAGTGCAATTTCTTTCCCAATTATTACGAGGTTACAGCTTAATATGTGAGACTGAATGAATGTCTGCGCCTTGTTCAGGGCAACATAATTACCAGATGAGCGATGCTGCTGAAGATGCTGATTAAAGAAGTTACAAGAGACATTTAGTTGTTTTCTTTACAGCTGCAGTAATTGGGAGAAGCCTTGAGGTGGCCATTAAAGCAAGGATAAGGATTTATTCTATGGATAATTATACATCATATCATACAAGTATAATTACTTGTTATGGTAAAACTAGTTTCTTTGTGTTACTTAAATTATCACATCAAACCAAACATCAAAGTAATGTAATAAAAGCAAGCATACAGTGTCGTTTAAGGGTTGTTATCGCACTGTAAGCTAATTCACTTTTAAGACTAAAGCACAGCAAGAAACGTGGTTCGGTTTGCTTTGTTTCTTTGTTTGGGGTGGTGGTAGTCCAGTGGTTTAGTAGTCAGGTTGCCACCTTTGTGCTCTCTGTAGTTAGTTCAATGTAAGTCCCTCTGGATAAGAGCGTCTGCTAAATTACCTGTAATGTAATGTTTGTCAGCAGGATTACGGACAAACCACTGGCTCCAATTTTCATGAAAAAAGGAATAACCCAAAACGTTTTGGAGTGGATCCAAATCCCAGGGCGGATACACAAATTACATTTCACTTATGGAAACAGCCGTGTCAGAGGTCTGCGCTTTCTGAGCTAAGCATGTTTTCTTGTCAGATTTAAACTGTCAACATTGTCCTATTGGTGTAGAAAGAGTTTCATATGTCATAAGCGTCATTCACTCAATGAGATGTTGTGAAATGAGGGAGGAAATCAAAGGTTTGAGCACTTCAAGCTGAGTGAGTGTGACATAGTGTTTCCTTTTAATAGCTTTTAGAGGCAGCGAAGCTCTGCGTATTTTGCAATTTGAAATTTCTTTCAGGACATTTTTTTCCTCTTTCCCTTAAATGTCCCTCAGATTTATTTTACAGCACTTTGTGTGGCACCATTGTTCTAGTAAGTTCTAACATTGTGGGTTCAACTCTTACAGACACCTGTCAGTATTATTCCCTCTGTCTCACATATCGCTGCTGGCCGACATTACACACTGAACCCACGGCTGGTATGTTACTGGCTTCTCATATGAGTAACATTAAGCCAGTAACACAGAGGCAGGAATGTTTCCATTACTGTAAATAACATGCAGTGAAATACCTCAAAGATATTCTTTAAAAAAAGAAAATCCCACACAAATTGCCTTCACAAATATTCTTTCTAACAATACAATGAAATACCTTTGAGTATTATTGTATTTACAATAATACAGTGACATCCAATCTACTGCACCTTAAAGTCATTTTGAAATGATCTCTAATTCTGAGACGCCACCGCAGGCCTCATCTTTACAGAATGCTTTTCTTTTTTATTCACAGAAACCTCTTCCCTTTTTCATTTTTTTTTTTTAGCTCTGTCAACCATATCTCCCTTCCCCCTCTCTCTCTCCCTCTCTCTCTCTCTCTCTCTTACATTTATGAACTCACCTCACCTACGCTATCCACCCCCCTCCCCTCGCCTTCCTCCTCCTCCACCTCCTCATTTTCCACACACACCAAACCCCTCGCCTAAAAATGAAATCAGATTCTCTCTCTCTCTCTCTTCCTCTCTCTCGCTCACTCTCTCTGTGGATGAGGGTCTCTGGGTCTTTTGTTCATCCACCCGCTCATATGGCCTCCTCTGGTTACCACGGCAACCGGGTGTATACATACTGTTGCTCCAGGAGAGAAAATCGAGATGGAATAAAAGAGAGATAAGATGGACAGAGAGAGAGGTTGGAGGGATGAGGTGGAAATATGGAGTGAGAAGAGAGAGGAGGAAGATGAATGAGGAAGATGCATGTATTTTTCCCCAGTTCAGATTATTGTCTCAGAATGAAATGACTCTCTAATACCAACCCCCAAAACACATTTATATATGTAATTCCTATTTCACTGCTCAGCATTTCTTCATTTTCTATCAATTTGTATGGCAGAGGATAATTGATTTTTTTCAGAAGCAGGGCAACGTTTTAGTCTAATCTTCTGGCCTGCAAATTCATCTTCTGTGTTTCATATCAGCGACTGATTGTAGTACAAGAATTTAAAGCTTACTGTGCTGCAAAATGCTCCGGATGTCAGGAGCCTCAGCGATGAGAATGCAAAACGTAGAGAGAAAAAAAATCCCATAATTACAGAAATCAATTTATCTTAAATTCACTAAAAATATTGTCTAAAGTGGGAAGAGGCATAAAGTTTTCTATCTTATTCTAATGTCTGTTTTGCACTAGAACATCTTATTTATAGTAAAGATGGGAACAGAAAACACAAAAGGGAAAACACAAAAAGAGGACAACATGGAATGGGGGGGGACTAAAAATGACGCTGAATCAGGGAGGAGAGAATCAAAGGTAAGAACAAACATGGATCGAGAAAGTGAAGCGAGGAAAGAGACAATACATGTGAGCATCCTCTTCCTTCACCCGGTTGTCTGTGTTTGTATCAGAGGCCTTGGAGGAATCCAAACCCTGCAGACAAGCAGCCATCTGCTCCTCTGCTGCTCAGCCAAGAGGCCCAGTCACACATATTCAGAAGAATTACATTCAAAACTCACAGACATGTTTTTATGTAAAGAAATACAGACAGACAAAATCCTAAATATTGGTAAATTAGTTTCAATACTAGCTTATGTAATGGGAAAAATAAACTAGCAACTGTATTCTGTTTTAAAGTCGTTAAAAAAAGTTACTACTCGGAGAGCACAGCGGAAACATAATGCGTGGGTCCGCCCCGTGATTCGGATCAGCGCAAAAATGTAAGAGCTTCTTCCTCGGCCAATACTACGCCTTTCCACCTTATGAAAATCATTTTATGAAAATCGGGGAACAATTTTTTCCGTAATCCTGCTGATAAAACAGACACACCAACAAACCAGACTGAAAACATAACCTCCTTGGCGGAGGAAACAATAGTCTATGACATGGATGCTGCATTGTGTTATCCTGGCCGAATCCCAAGAAACTAAGTATGAATATCTTGCTTAGCGAACAAATAATGAAAAGGACTCATAGCTTACAGAAAGCCTCAACAAATATACTTTAGTGGAAAACTAATTGGTGTCAAGGGATGGCGTAGCTTAGGGGCTAAAAGCAGCACTATGAATTCAATTACTTCTGGCATTTCAGACATGGCAGTCCCATTGAAGAACATAAGACTCGCAGAAATATCCGGCACAGTCAGCCTAATGCTTGACCTTCTGCCCGACTACACGGCACAGGACACAAACTTGCAAATCATGTATTTTGTTCATGCTAGGTGTCCACTGTGCAGGCTGCTCATACACTGTACGTACTCATACCTACGAAGAGTAATGTCCTATAATTCGTGTATAACCCACACAATCGTGAGCCAGGACAGGTGACGGAGTATAAAGAGCAATAAAGACCACATAGGCAGGAGGTTGGGTGTGTCCAAAACCACAGGACCAAGTACTTTTGTTGCCTAAACTTAACCAAGTAGTTAAAACGCACTCATTTTAACCGAAAACCAAAAATTTGAATTTGAGTTTTTGTTGCCTAAACAGGTTCTGCAATCTGCAATCCAGGATTTTACACAGGCGCACTAATCCCTTGTGTTCCTACACAAACTGCTGCATGAGGATATTTGCACTGTGCTAACATGCAACCAAGCAAACTTTATTTATATCACGCTTTCTTCAACATATAAGTTACAAGAAAAAAAAGGGAGTGGCTGGATATGTAATGCTGATATAAATTGGCTTCAGCTGCAGCCAACTTTTGTTCTCGAGATGTCAAATAAGGACTCGAGGTGAACGTTAACACTAGCTGACATTTCTTTGGTGCAACAAGATGAGCGGGCGTCCACTGACTGGTCTGGGAAGTTGGTCGCAGTCTGTGTGCATGGCTGGTGACCCGCTTATGAGAACACTGATTGGCTGAGTAGAAAGCTGAGGGAGAGAAAGAGAGGGAGAGAGAGAGAGAGAGAGAGAGAGAGAGAGAGAGAGAGAGAGAGAGAGAGAGAGAGAGAGAGAGAGAGAGAGAGAGAGAGAGAGAGAGAGAGAGAGAGAGAGAGAGAGAGAGACAGAGAGAGAGAGAGAGAGAGAGAGGAGAAAGGCATTTATCATGCCAGATGCACATACATGCACACACACACACACACACACACACACACACACACACACACTCTACTGGCAGTTCTCCATTATGATAATCGCTACTCCCTCTCATGCATATACATACCCACATGGTCAGAGGCTACTGAAATACAACACCCCTCAAAATGAAACCGTGTAGAGGTTCATCCTGAGAAATATCTGTATCGTTATGCTTCTTTTAATATGTAACTTTCTTTCTTCATTAGGATCCCCATAAGCATCGGCTTCCTAGCGTCCACACACACAAACTGTCAAACACCCTTATACAAAGCAGCTCATCTCAATAAATGAACACTCAAGTAAGGAAGAGAAATGTCTTACACTATTTTTTCATGGTTTGCGCAACTAAATTCACATTTAATAACGGAACGGAGTTAACAAGCCGTTGGAGAGTAAGCAAGCAGGGAAAGGTTTTGGTTGCTATGGTTTTACTGGTGGATGTAAGGTTGGTCCCAAGTTGTTGCCATCTCCGTATATTTTATTCTGTGCAAATGGCGACGTTAGTGTTAATTAGTGGATATGCTCAAGTTCAACTTTGGTGAAATGTAACACATAAATGTGAGCTGTCGGGTTGAGTTGTGGCTTGTTTATAAGCTCATGTAACCACGGGTCATACGGCGGCACGTTAAAAACAAAAGAGATTGGGGAATAAAATGCCAGAGGCAAGTAAACCTAACGGTAGTGACACGACCTTTGTGACTCAGTAGCGTCAGCATGTCTAGTGAGTTTGTGTTTATCTCACCAGCTACAGCAGCTCACCAACTAGCGCTATTATTATTATTATTATAATTATAATTGTCGTGACCAGACCTTTAAAACGGTACTGGAAGTAGAGAACCACTTAAACACAGAAAAGGTGAACAATACATCCCTATGTGCATTTCCAGTTCACTTTTATTTGTATTGAAACGTGTAGGAGTTATGAGGAAACGATGGAGCAAGGCTCTCATAGAAACTACAGTAACCTAGTTTGCAAATATATGTAAAGCGTTTGTATTTGCCAAATGCAAAAAAAGTAACAAGAGAAAAACATTTACTTATTCAGCAGAACATAGAGACCCAAATTTGTCAAAAAAAAAAAAAATGTTATATAATTAAATATAAATTATATGTGTCCCATGTCCAGTATCTATATAATTACAGATTACATGTGATTACACAACTCATACAGACATGTGTATCTGTTTAATCCAAAGATCATTCCTGTGGCATGTGGTGAAAGTCAGCACATTTCAGTTGTTTGTCTAATGAGTGACACTGAGGCAGATTAATACAGAGTACATAATCACCTTAATAATGTGTTTGCATGTATGTATGGGGGTGTGGAGCTGCACTAATGCCTCAATTTGTGCAAAATCAACAATATGTTAAGTGAGGTCGCCTCTGGGTTAGATGCTGCACAGTGATGCTACATCATGTATGCACCAGTGTAAACACACATTGATTATGCGAGGATATACATTATTGCACAGTATGAGAATGTGTGTGTTAATATGTGTCTATGTCTCAGCTGGTGTCATGTGGGCAAACGCTTAGAGGGCAGTATCCCTCAGAGTGTGTGTGTGTGCGTGCCCTTGTGTGCGCATGTGTGTGTACTCGAGCGAAGGGTCTATAATCTACTGGATTAGTGCCTGTGGACTGAGGTTGAGATTAAATTCAACACCAAGCAGCTCCTCCTGCAGAAAGACAGATTGGTTTGTGTTTGTGTGTGCATGTGTGCGTGTGAGAGAGAGAGAGAGAGAGAGAGAGAGAGAGAGAGAGAGAGAGAGAGAGAGAGAGAGAGAGAAAGAGAGAGAGATCCTGTGCTTTAATTAATGGCATGGTTCAAGTTGTAACCATTTTAATTGTGGCTCTCTGTGTGTGAAAGGAGTTGGTTTTCCATAATAGAATACTGCAGCAGAGGACATTGAGATGAAGTAGATTCACCTTAACTCTCCAAATTAATTTGTGGCTGAGCGTATTGCAACAAATGTTGCCTACCTGAGACAAAGGAGCTCAGCCTCATCAGTACCTTGACCTTGTTCAGCAAATAACAAGGAGAAAACATTATTTTACTTATATAATGCAACCGTATAGGCCTCAAATACGCTTTAACTCAAAGAAAGTCACTCTGCACTCAAAGCACGCACACGCACACACACACACACACACACACGCACACACACACAGAACATATTATTACATTGTCAAATGCCATGTAATCAAAATCTTGCAGAACAAACAGCAAACATATTTTACTTTTCCATTAACTTTCAATCAATAATGTGCTTGATGTTAAGAAGACTAAGCAGATTAATACATATATTTATTCCTATTGTATAAAATATTTTTTGTAATAAATCAAAGGTTTGGACAAAAATATATATATATTTATATTACTTTCTTTTGAAATGTTATTTTTCTACCACACACACACACACACACACACACACACACACAGAGCCCCTTTATTCTTCAATTTTGATCTTTAAATACACTGTCAGGGGTTTTTTCAAAATCTTTGTTGAGACACAAACAAAACCTGAAATTGCCTGTGGGCTCCTGCTCACAATCCCACAATCAATGCTTTCTGACATTTAGAAGGAGGAGGGGGAAGATGTGAGAACAAGCGTGTGCGCATGCACGTGTGTGTGTGCATGCATTTTACTGTGTGTACAAACCATCAGATAGACAGGTGAGGTCAGTTTGACTCAACTCCTGTTCTACGGTACCTGCTTACATTTATTAAGGTACACATTTCGAAGCAGTCTACACGGTGAGACTGTGAATAAAACACAGCCATGTTGTCACTTTCCTGTTCTGCACCTCTGGCCTGTTTGAACAGTGCAATTTCTGGGAGGTCAAGAATCATTTTCAGTTTAAAGGGTGAAATTGGCTGTTAACAGGGCTGTCTCCATTTTCCTCTAAGAATGTCCTACATTGGATTTTTCTTACCTCTAAAAACTGTACTGTGATGGACCTGTGGATACCTGTTACTATGTTATTAAGTATGTGATTTATATAAGTATAAATAGTTTATAAAACCATATTATTAAGCTGCAAAGCCATCTGATTGCACACAATACAAGCACTGTAAGTACAGTGCCAAAATCAATACACATCGGATCTGGCTATCCCAACTAATGGAGGGCAAAGTAGCTGAAAGTATTGACAGTATGTGTACAGTTCCATTGAATCAATATCAGCCACTCAAGCCATCATGATCAAAAGAAAAACATAAAATAATATAATAGCCGCTATAACTGTGCTGGCGAACAGATACAATAGAGGATCATTTTTGGCACAGAAACGTTTTGGCACACATGACCTATTGGGAAATTGAACAGGCCTTCTGAATATCCAATACAGTGCAAAGCACTGCTGAGGCAACACTGTCAATATCAACAATGGGGTGCTCGGCACTCTCACACTCAGGCACAGGAGTAATTGACCTGCGTCCTGTGGATAAAGTGAATCTGACCATGCGTATAGAAGTAGTTTAAAGCCTCCACTCTTTTGTCGAATCACAACTCTACTTTCCTTCTTTCTGTCTCCTAATTTGTAATCACACTGACAACCGGTTGCTTCATCGCCCGGAGTGCCTCGGCCAGAATGTTGGACACACTTGAGACTAATTATATACCAGCGTGATTGAATGACTGTACAACCGCAGCTCTGTAAACGCCACTTCAGGACAGCAGCTTGTCAACAGTGAGGGCTGTCCAAACTGTCAGACCGATGAAGGAGAAGGTGAGGATGAAGGCGCCCGGCAGATCTGACTATTTGTATCTCATGCATCTGATGATTTTGACGTTGGGTAAATTATTTGCACTCAAGAGACAGTTTGAAGTGTTTTAAATGACTGATAATATGATGGCCTAACAGGGCCATTGTAGGTAAAAAAAGAAAAAATATTAAAGTTGCACATGTACGAGAAAAAACACGAATATTCTCTGAGATTATAAAGTCACAACTTTGTGTTTTTTCTTGGAATATCACCCCCCTACCACGGCTCCTCATTTTTATTTTTATTTGTACCTACAATGAGCCTAATACATTGTCCTATGATAATGTTTCTACTTGCGCTGAACATATTTTACACAGAGCGACAAATGTAAGAGACTGAGCATTCATGGCTTTTTTTTAAAAACAATTAACAACAGTACCAAAATAAAATACTGGTATACTACGTACGGTTAAAGGACATTCCACGACTGGGTTGGTTTATACAAATTAAAAAAGTCTGAGAAGAAGAGCACCTTCCAGAAAATGTCTCTTTGTTTTCCAGCACAGAGCAGCCGGCTCTCCTTGGAAACAGTCGTCGACTTGCCTCCGGCCGTCCTCACAGTCTTCGTAGGTTGACCACTTAAAGGTTAGGGTTTGCTCCGGGGTTGAGTTCACCAATGAAGGAGGTCAAAGTGCCGGCCCATCTGAGCCCGTTTCTATTGTGTGTTTTCCCCTGAGTCACATTGCATTACTGTTTCTTAGAGCTTATAAAAAGGCGTTGCTAGTACCTATACATTTGTGCCGCAGAGGGTAATGTAATATTATGTCTTTGCTAATATTCAGGATGCTCAATAAGTTTTGTGTTAGGCAAGAAATCTGTGTTTCACTCAGAAATGAATAAATTCTTAACATCTACTGTAATGCAAGCTCTGGGTGAGATCCTTTTACATGAACATTTAAATATATATATCTACACATACAAAGGAAACTAAAGTTGAGTGCAGATTTTGCAGCCTTTGTCTGTGCTTATGGAGGAAACTATAATAACGGAAGTTATATTATATATTATAAGTGATGTATGCATTACGTGGCATAGCCCTAACATCACATACTATAGCAAGAATGCATCTCAAAAGCTTAGTTTGTACTTAAAGATTTACAGGAATACTACAGTTATAACACATTTGGTTTTATTTTGTCTAGCTCTGATTATTGGTTCTATCAGTTATGCTAAAATTAGGTCCAACGAGCACAAGCGGTCAGACAATAATACTAACTAAAAACAACTCACAGGTTGGCCTGATTTATTTTGGCTGGAAAACCAATAAAACGTCCACTACAACCCAAACTGTCTGTTGTAAACAGTCACCATCGCTTGCCAAGTTCCTGGTTCAACTTTGGCAGTCAAACATGGAGAGTGTTGAGATGCTGATGATGTGACTCCCTGCCTCGCAGAATTGGGTTTGAATAGACTTGTTGGATTGGTGTGTTTGTCCAATTTTGTTTGTCAGGTGGAGGAAATGTTCTTTTCTGAGTGGAGGAGCTCTGCATGTGTGTGTGGAAATGGCCTCGCCGGAGGTCTGTCCTCTACGAGTGCCCTTCTAGTTCCAAGATTTAATCTGTTTACAATATGAAACACCACCTACTGTGCAGAACGCACAAAGCTATGTCGTGGCTCAAACTACTAACCAAACAACATCAAACACATGACAATTGGCTTCAAGGTATTAGTGCATTTGACACAAACAAGCATATTGTGACAAATGTCATCTGTCTAGACAGAATCACCAAAACACAGTGACACCCCAAAACCAGTCAACGGAGAAACACCGATGCCTTAAAGCCCCAACGTCTCATAACAATGGGATTAAACAGCATTAATACCCACGTTCAAAAACAACTCTCAAACCCTTATATCCCTTTCTAAAATCCTCTTCCCCGATTCAACCCAAAAACACTTCCAAAATAATCAGCTTAAGCGATAAGACCGGGGCTTTTTAATTTACTTCACTATGAAAGACTTCATGTTCCTTTCAAGAAAATCACTGCCAAGAGTTAGAAATTAAATGCAGATGTCAGATTTTCAATATCAGCTCCATTGTCTAGAGCATTCAGTCTGTCACACTGTACTTGATCTTCTGCAAGAAAGGTTTCATCGCCTTTTGCATGAATCAGCCAGAACTTAGTCATACTGACAATAGCCTCTATATTTCATTTATTCAAACACCAGCATTGTAATCCATCTGAGCCTATTTCCTTTTGTCTGGACCTTGAACAGTATCACATTAATCCCTCTTAATTGTATCTGTCATTGGCTCAGATTGGATCAATGGGGTTGATTTAATTCACATTCAGGGCGGTCAATACCTGTAACTAATGCTCCATCCAAATAAAACATGCACAGTCAAGGTCATGTGTGGATGAAGGGCTGTTGATATGGAAGCAGGGCACTTGTGGACTTACAGGGAAACAACAGCACAGGCAATGCAAGAGTCCTTGAGATGGTGAATAGGGTGGTGCAGAGCTCACATTAAAACAGCTCATTTTCTTGCTCTCTTCGTGTTTTTTCTTTTTCTGACGTCATATTGGTTCCCGTATAGGACATTTTTACAAAGAAAAGTCACATTTCACACTGAGCTAATAAAAAATAAATAAAATTAAAAAAAAGCTGGAAACTGGAACTGGAAAAAACTAAAGATCCATATTAAAGTATAGGGATGTCACTCTGGGTGGGATTTAAATCACAGGAGGACCAGCCAGTTAGGTAATTGCAGTTCTATCTACTAATTGGGTGGGTGTGAAAAATGACCCATATAAGTATGCACTCCGGTCACATCACTAACATCACTGACCAGTGCAGGTAAAGTTAAAGTCATCCCACCTCCCTGAGACAAATAAAACACAGTCCGAGTGTGGTTCTCAACGCACAATATGTCATATGTCAAAATTGCTTATCCGGTTAAAGTATAAAGTTAAAAAAAAAATAAAAATCATTCAATAAGATTTAGATCTCCGTAGCAAATACGTTTAACCTTTAAAAATCTCGAAAAACAACACACTGGGCACAAAGTAATTGAAATACTAAATTATTCTCACTACTCCAACAGCCAGTAGCCTGCCACCCACTTACCCACACAGTAATTGCCCAGCCAAAGCTCTCGGAGGATAGATGCTGGGACTACTGGGACCTATGGTCACTTTAATGGATTAGCTGGCAAGACAATAGCTAACACACATCATATTGCGTTTGAAATAACCTAATCCATTCTGTTTGACAAGAGAGGTGCAGGCTAATTCTGTGTGTATGTGTGTGTATGTGTGTGTGTGCGTGTCCTCTAGCCACAAGCAGTGCAACCCTCTCTGACCGTAAAACACGAGTTTAATCCCCAAGGAGAGGCCCCAAGTGTCCCGATCATAGGTTCCGATACACACTCCAACACACACACACACACGCAATCACACAGCTGGCTGCTCATGTGACACACTCCCTACTACGGCGTGGGAACAAACCCTTCTGACAACAGACGGGCGAGTGCTAAGGAGGGAGTGTGTGTGTGTGTGTGTGTGCGTGTGTCTAAAAGCGCGTTTGGTGCATTTGTGTCCCGTCGCTGCTCGCTCAGTCACCTACATGCGTTTGATCGCGCATCACTTCTGCTTGTGTGTGTGTGTGTGTGTGTGTTTCAAAGAGGACGACCGTTAACAATGATATCACTTCTGGCTCTATAAATCTCTTTCTACCTCCCACAGGGCGAGGAGTGGTGGGAGTGAAGAGAAGAAAACAAGAGTGTCAGGAATGAAAGAGAAGTGTGTGTGGCGCCTGGGGTGGGGGCGGGGGGGAGAAAGAGATGAAGAAAAAAAGAAGACAAGAAAGCTGTTGGCATGGTGCAAGCATGTAAGTCAAGGTTGGAAAGGACAGAAAGACTTTATTAAAGGACAGATCAGAAGAGGCTTCCTGTGATCTGCTCTCACTCTGAAGATCTCGCTCTTTGAAAACATCTCAAAGAAAAATTACAGCTGTAATTTTGTGCGACCATTATCTGTCACAGCCAAGTGGAACTAGTGTGACGTTGTCTTTGTGGCATTTCTACGAGTTGTAACTGCATACGGGGGCGCTGAATAAGGAAATCCTCCTCTGACTGGTTTTTGGTCTTCTGTTGTTTAGTTTGGGAGACTTGTTGCAATCTTTTATTCTCGTGAAATACTTTCCTTTTCCTTCTGCTGTTGTGGTTCGTTATAGAACGGAGCATCCTTCTTGTTCTTCCCTCCCTAAATATCAGGTTCCCAAACAGCTCAGCTGCATTCTGAATGATGTGTCGAGGGAAACATATTTTCTACCGTATGACGGTTGCAGTTATAAACACGTAGTTAACGCAACAAAACTACTTGGCAAGGTTTAGTGAAAGCTCAGGGTTAGGTTTGAAACTAAGTTTGTAACTTAAGACCCATCCATCCACACAGAACTACTGGACTTCAACAAAACAATGATAAAATATGTACCCTAGAAAGTTACATGACAATACAATTTGGTTGTATGGGGGATGTCATTTTTGGAGGATGTTTCAGCAAGCTGCACAGCCTGACAGTGCAGATAGGAAAGTGTGGAAATGTGTGAATGTAAAGTCCTTGGTCATCCTGTCCTTTCTTTCCTTTTCATCTTCGTCATTAGTCAAACAGCCCACGAAGCTCCCCAGGAAGTGGAGATATTACATTTTCTTTAGACAGACCACACTGTTCCCCTTCTCTCTCATCTCTACACTTTCCTCTTTTCTTCTCCCACTTTGTCTCCTCCCCACCTTTTCCCCCCTTCTTTTCTTGCTCTCGGCCTTTCATGTACAGATCAGAGAAGCCTGCCACTTATCACAGGAGTCTAGAGAGGCTTTCAATAAAAGCTGGTGTTACATGCCTGATTTAACAGGGCACACACACAAAGACCCCTCTCTCTCTCTCTCTCTCTCTCTCTCTCTCTGACTTTCCTCATCACATACCTGTGTATAGGATATCCCTCTCTTCCTTTTTCCAACACACTTTCTCCATACAGAAGTAATGTCCCTCGCTCATGGACTCTCCCTCTCTTTTGCACACACACACACACACACTTTGGCCTGCCTCAGCTCTTGTTCTCTCACAATGGGATTAGTGGTGTGATTCCTCCACTCCTTTTAAGTGGGCACACCAATCCACTTACGATAGACTCCGCTGAATACTAAAAAGAGTGGGAGAGGAGGGGAGGAGAAAGGAAGAGATGAGGAAAAAGGAGGTAGAAGAGGAGATGAAAAGACAAACAGACAGGAGAAGAATGGAGTGAGGAAAGATGAAGAGAGGAGATGGATGTACGGGGAAGGAGCAAGGGAGCAGAGGTCACAGAAAATTAATCTTGTTTGTGAGTTTTAAAATTACCAAACACTTTCTATATTATAAAATGTAACTCCACAAGGAAAATACAGGATGGACAGACGGAGGGAGGACAGCAAGCAAAGAAAGAGAAAGGGAGAAAGAGAGAGAAAGAGAAAGAGAGAGAAAGAGAGAGAGAGAGAAAGAGAGAGACAGAGAGAAATACAGAGAAGAGAGAGACAGAGAAAGAGAGAGACAGAGAAAGAAAGAGCGAGAGAGCGAGAGAGAGAGAGAAATACAGAGAGAGAGAGAGAAAAGAGAAAGAGAAAAGAGAGAGAGAGAGAATAAAAGAGAAGTGGCGGCAGACTTATAGCCAGAGGTGAGGCAATCACTGCATAACTCTTAACAAGCACAGTGGATCTGTTGCCAGGGTGACAAGAGGCAGTAGAGGCCCCGCCCTCCCCCGCCGTGTTTCATACAGTGATGTCATCGGTTGCCGCCGGCGCCCAGAGGGCCCTTGGCCAATAGGACAAAGGCACCGGAGGGCGCAGCCTGTCCTTGTCGTTTTTTTTTTTTAAATTCTTTTGACTCTCTTTCTCTTTTCTCTGTCTCTCTTTGTATTTCTCTCTGTCTCTCTCTGTCTCTCTCTCTCTCTCTCGTTTTCTGTCCCTCTTTCTTTTTGACTTATTCAACTCAGTCAGCGGGCGGCTGCAGAAGTCTTTCACTGCTGATGAGGAGTGAAGCTGATTAGACCTGCTGGGAGAATATTTCACAGCAGGTTAGGTTATAGATACACGTCTATTTGTTCCAGTGGTAAACTTCCCATCAGAGTACTTCTCATTTTTCAAAGCAGGTATCAATTAAAGTTTCTTTCTTTCTCCCCCAAGCATTTCCAAGTGCTGGTACTGTTGGTGCCGCTGTTGCAAAGACAAACCGTATTGCAATCTGTTTCCTACTAGCTACAAGCGATTAGCGATTTATTCAGACCATCAAGGGAAAATCAAGAAATATATTAAAATACATTATAGTGTAATTCATTCCCAATAGATGCTCAGAGTAATCTCAGTTGCCGGATCTTCTGCAAACAGCACGGGGTCTCTTCCTCTCCTCCTGGCAGTCTCTCCCACGCTGAAGCGACGCCACCACAAAGCATTATGCAGATGAATGCACGATGATGTCGCCAATATATAAATAAACGTCATCTGTCAACTTTTAGCAACTTTTGGAGCTAGTGCTAGTTGCTTTCATTGGAAAAGAGTTGGCAAAACTGCACAGCACACACTGCATTTTGATCGCACCAGACAAAATTGCAGAGTGAAAGTGAAGCTTATGGGGAACCTAAATTCATTATTCTATCGCCAATACATTGTGCAATTTAATTCATTATGTTAAGTTTAAGCAAAAAAACTTGTCTATTTCCACTTTAAACACACTCAGAGTCTTTTGCCACACTAGCAGCCCTTCGCAATCCATGAAATTAAAATATGCCAAAAAACCCTGAAACAATGCCAGTGATTTTGAATATTTAAGCTCCTTTCCATAAATTATTATACCGTGCATCACAATTTAACATGATGCAAACCACGCTACTGTATTTTATGAATTTGGATGCATATCTACCAGTTCCAAATGGAAACAGTTTAAAATGTTTTCTTTGAATACTAAACTCCCTGACAGGGTTTTTTTCTTGCGACCACCTCCAGTGTTTCCTCTCCGTCCTCCTCTGCAGGGGCGGTTACTCACTCGCTGCTGTCAGAATCTGTAAACCTCACTTGTCAGGAGACATTTCCCTTCTACATGCTAATCTTGCTCAAAGAAAGAAAATACCTGGGTCTTATTTCTGCATCTGTTGTACTCGAAGAGGCTGCGTGACTTTTGTTGTTCATAGCACTTTAATGGCCGTTGTGCTTTTTATTTTCCATGCATTAGATTATAATAGAAATGAAAATGCATGGAAACCTCATTATTTATATATATATATATATATATATAGGTGCCTCATCCATAAAGGCTTGTTCCGATGTGTGTGTGTGTGCGCCCACTTCTCTATTATCCTGCTTTATTCAAATATGTCTTCCACCTTAGCTGAACCTTGTTTTACTCTCTCATGACCACGTCGCACTTTATACCACCTGACTTTTCTTCTGCGTGTTCCTGCGAATGTTATCTCATTTCAGTGTGATGAGTTTCTCCTCTGTGCCATTATCTTGTGTTTCCACCTTTCTTTTGTCAGAAAGGAGAACGACAACCTGAGTATTTTTGTGCTTTATTGTCCCAAAGCTGGAGCCTACAAGTACTCTTCACTGCACATAACGACATCCTCCAGACACACACAGACTTGAGTAGATAAGAAACCATAATTTCAGGCTGTCCCTCCATTATGCAGCCCGGTGTGTGCATGTGTGTGTGTACCAGGTCAGTGAATGGAGCCACCGGGGCGAGACTGATTGCTAATTAATGCATTGGTATGTGGAGAGAAGACGAGATAACGGGAGGAGCAGAGAGCCGAGAGGGCAGTCAAAGGCCTGTACCTGGCACACACACACACACACACACACACGTTTACACACCAGGTCTCCTGTTCATCACATACACTACACTACTGTACAGGCTTTGTACACTTCCTCGGTGCATTTGAGGTGATAAAAGTCAGATTATGTTCAATGACAAAGACAGAAAATTAGATTTAATTTTGAACAACGTGACTCTCTTTTGCAAATGTGCAGTCCACAGTTGTGTAACAGGACGAAGAGTTGCTTGTTGACCCCGTTGACAGACCCTAGAAACACTTTCCTCCTTGCTCAGCAGAGACAGGAAGCAGGTACGGCCAGAGGAGACCCCGACAGGACCGTCTTCCTGTTTGTTGACAAAAGGTGGGGTGAAGTTGAGTTAATTCTCTTCGCCTGCTTCCCTGATACCAATCCTAGTCATAACAATAAGAGTGGGAAATGCAGGCCACGGTCAACCTGAAAGTACATCCTGTCAGAAAAGAGCGGGACTGTTTTGGCTTGCTGGCTTTGTGCTACTAAAGAGGTTAAAAGGACTCAATTATGTGACTTATGTGAATATCAGCGGAAGGTGATCTCATGTCACATAAGCCGCCATGTTTTGGAGGTGGTGTAGCACCCAATAATGTCACTATTTCCTGAAAATGTAATAAAATCTGCACTCACTGATCGAAAATGTACTAAATCCCAATAACATAATTTTCAAAACTGATGATGTAATAATGTAAAAAGCATGCAAGTGTGCAATTATACAAATATTTAGTTGGTCTACTAAAAAAAACACGACCACTGATTTCCTCTTTAGAAATGTAAACTCTAGGCTTTTTTTTTTAAAAGGGACTGAAGCAGCAATGTGGCAGGTACAAATGCAAGATCTCAATAAATGTCATGCGTGCATTTGACTGGCAAGTACGAAAGATACAAGTGGAAAGAAAGCTGGACCGCTCTAAACCAGAAATATTTTGAGTAACTAAAGACTAAAACAATGCACATGGTGAAGAAAACCCTTAATAATCAGTCCCCTGAGCTGTAATCATGGACGCAAGTGAAAACAACGTGTTTGTGGTATTTTTTCCACGATTCTCTGTTTGATTAATCTATTGTGAGCATCCTGCTATCAAGACATGAATATATGAAAAGTTACTTTTCCTGGAAATGTGAATGTGAATCCACAAATCCTCGCACATTGATAATACGTGGCTGATAACGCAAATGTGACTCCAGAGGATCACATTGCAGATTAGAGCTTCTTACTGGAATTACATTTTGAAGAAGATCCGCAATTTGATCAGATTACAGTTTGGGAGATGCTCGACTGTGTAAATGAGATTAGAAAGTATTTCAAATAATCCAAAATGGATAGACATTCTGTCAAAAAGAGATATATATGGTTTCTTTTCTAGGTCATGTCAAATAGACAGAACGGCTTCAACACTGCAGGATATTACTACAGGAAGCAGCCGGTGACAATAAGACGAGGCTGATCAATGGATGGACAGGAAACAGCTTTAAGTGGCACATGATGTACAGAAAGTTGCATGACAAAACATATGCAGTCATATACTGCCTCACACATGCATCATCTGATCGGTTCTTAACTCACACACAAACACAAGTATTCATAGTTGTGTGAAGTTAAGAAGAACAAGGGGCTTGTTGGAAGGTTTGAACTATCTGTCTCCACTTGAAGGAGAAAGGAAAGACCACAGACATGAAAACAACATCATATGACGGAGGCAGAGATCCAGTGCTGCGTCAGTATCTGCACCACATCAGAGTTCACTGGATAGCATGACTCGAAGGGAAAGGGTAAACTTTAACATGAGAAAAGGAAAGGAACAGAAGTGTTCATTTTGATAACGAAAACTATGACTAAACAACCTTACGAGACGGCACCGAAATCATTAAACGTAAAAAATTGTGACGATATCAACATGCAACAGTGTTGACGAAAAGTGATTAGACTAAAATGTAGTTTCAAAAATCAAACCTTTAAAAGAGTATACTCGAATTACTTTACTTCCCAAAAATAAACCAAAGAAAGGAGACAAAATATTAGACTGTTAAAGCGAACAGTGACAACAACATGTCTGGGGAGAAAGAAACAAGATAATATTTTGGCGCAAGATTGACTAAAACAGTTTTCATTGACTAAAACTATATTAAAGAAAAATGTCTTGACTAATATGACACTAAAATGTCCAGACTTAGTCAACTACAACCACGATTTGCAGTATAATAATAATATCGTGGGCTCTCTGTGACACCATGTAACATAAATACAGAAGCGCTAAAGCGAAAAACTTCTGAGGCTCTGGAAGTTGGTTTCTCCATCTGCGTCCTGATGCTGCAGGATGACAATCGGCAAAAGAAATGTTTCCCTTGGTCTGGGCCAACGGGACCAAACTACAGGTGTGAAAGCACACTAAGACTCAATCTGAAAAAATCTACACTAGGAAGGTGGGAAGAATGTACCTGCCTCTTTTAGCAAAGGTGGAACAGACTGTGAGAGGGACTGAGACATTTACAAGTGTACACGATGGTGTTTATTGAAAAATTACATGATGGCACACACACACGCACACGCACACGCACACACACACGCACACAGGTTTCCGTCTTGTAATTAAGACAAAGTGCCCCATTAGTTCTCCATTAATGGCTGGAACAACTTCAAGTAAACTTCAAGCAAGTAATTTGGTCCACTGTTAATTATTTCAGTTTCTATGGCAACGGACCAATTGAAGCACTCAGCGCTTGATTAGCAGTGGAGAGTGTGCACCACGATGTACTCCAATATGACGGGATCCTCCGTTGTTAACAAAAAGAACATGCTGACATATAAATAAACACAAAGAAGCATGCAATGTGTTTAACCCTGCGCACTCCATCCGTCTCACTTTGATACAGTTCTGTTTAGTTGTCCTTGATAACAATGAATGAGGAGGTTTTCAGCACATTAACAACAATTGTGATCAGGTTTTTGTAGTATTCTGTTGTTTTTTTTTTACACATTTATGAGTTCAAACTCAGAGAAGCTCTTATCCAAGATGGGTTTTCTTTTAGAAAGATGTGCTAGCGCTGATATTCTAACAGAAACCTGCTTGGTGAGGCATGTAAGCTCCACCTGAGGAGGTGCACGTGCAAGTTAGAGAGGAAAAACTAGCTTGTTGTGGTTCCACCACTGGAGATAATGTGAATAAGGTGTACCCTACAAATTACATTTATATGAAACGAAATAGTTTTGCCAAAAGAAAGAAGCTTTTGTGGGTAAATGTGGGAAATAAAAGCACTTTGGTTAAGATTAGTGCTATAATTCACACCTTCCGTCGCAGACTGAAAACCCACCTGTTTCGACTGCAAAGTTCAAAAAAAGTTTGCACTTGGTCTGTCTTATTTGTATGATTTCACCTATTTGAAGCTTATGTACTTGCAAGATTCTCACTGTTTTAGAGTCGTATCCTCATGATTGTTTGCACTTATTGTAAGTCGCTTTGGACAAAAGCGTCTGCTAAATGAACTGTAATGTAATGTACTAACAACAGTTAAATATTAACAAAGTAAACATGTTAGGTCTCATCTTTACATTCGCTTTTGTCTTCTTCTATTTAAGACCACAATCTTTCCTAACCTTAACCAAGTCCTGTGCCTAAATATGAGCATTAAAAACTTTAGTTGCTTTGAGGAGATATTGTTTGGAAACATTTTGGAAATACATTCAGTCAGAACACTGGCAGATGCATTGACTAGAATAACTAAAGAATGTCTCAAAGTGAAGGAAAGTGCTACAAAAACACAAAACTGGTTGGGTTGGATAATTTAGAAAGACTAAATCAGTCGTCGGTCCTTATCTCTCCACACACACGCTACATATTTCAGTCCTAGCAGGGTTATTAAAACTGGCCAATTCACATCAGCACCAAAGAGACTAAGGCATTCAGCTCTATCTATTTTGAGATGGCTAAGCGCCTAGCCCAGTTTTTCTCTTTGGATTGAGCAGTTTTTAGCCCAAAGCAATTAGGAAAACTCACTAGCCCTGTCAGCGAATGCATTGAATACAATCCTGCATTCAGAAATAAATCACCACGCAGATTTTTCTACCTTCCTGTCTCCATTCAACACGTCCCTTTCTTCCTTTTTACTTCATTTGCTTCTTCCTCTTTTGAGGAAATGACAGGAAGAGTGATTAACTGGTGAAATCTGCCTGTTGGCCCTCTCTCATGCACACACACACAGAAAAATTCAAATTCATCATTCATGTTTCATGTGAGTGGTGCCGTATGGAGAGCCCAATTTCCATGACAACAGGTCTGAGGATTAGGGTGAAGAACTGTCACACCAGAGCAATTGTCAGAGCACCTTGATTCAGAAGAGCACTTAAGAGTGAAGGGAAGGAGCCGAGGACGGGGGTGGAGAAGGAGGAATTTGGGTCTGTTGGAAGGATCAAGGGGTAAAATGGAAGGAATGGGTAATGATCCCGCTGACGATCACTTTACCCCCGCATCCTTACGCATTGTAAGTCACTATGGATAACAGCTTAACGCCTAAAATGTAAATGTATAGCAGCAAGATATGAAAAGACTCAGAGAAAAGATCAGAGAAGAGGTGGCGGCGCAGAGGAAGGAAAAGGAAGCTCATTACAAAAGCATCCAAAATAGTTGCACAAAAAATAGCAGGGAGTCCAAGAATCGTAAAATAAATGTCTTTACCGTTCAATTTCATTTCAATTGATGTATTCATATTAGCAGGTGTATTGATTTATGATGAAAGCAGTGGACGTGTTTGTACACACAACCCATAAATTAGAGTTTGTGATATTTCTCTTATTATTCAAATTTGTGTAAATTTTGTACCTTGGAGCCGATTGTGATGAACCTTCAATTACAGTAAATGACTTTTAAGATCCCGTCCAGACATGTTATAAGACATGAAAATACTGCAGCATAGTCTCTGCTTTGAATAATCATGTTTGTATGATATTGTTTTTACAGATTTATGGTGAGCACAGAGAAACTTTTTTCAGCAGACGCATGTGTGGAACTTTGGTAGAGATTTGGTAAGCAAGTATTTTTTTGACGCTGGTTTAAATTTGAACTTATAAGCAATATTGCTTATAACTGTGTCCTATAAGAACTGAGGCATGTAGGTGCAAGAGGAGAAAGGAAAACATAAAATGACCGTGACGAATTCTCAGCTGCAGAAGTCATTTTCGAGATGCTACGTAAACCTGAAGGCAGGTTAAAGGAACACCTTGACATTTTAAATTCTAGTTTATTTCGCTTCATCTAATCTTTCTACGACAGGATCGCCTCCCACAAATGTTACATTCACTTTTCAAAGAGCATCTAGGAAAGCAAAATCATGTTGCATGTTGTTTCCACTATGGCAGCTTGTCTCTTTTCTAAAGTTTATAACAAGCTTTCATATTTTTGAAACCAGGCAAAAAAAAAAAGCCTTTATGTGTTAATTATATTTTTACATATTCATGAGAATCTGAGAGGTACCTGATACCTTTATTGTGGCTTGGAAGTGATTTCTTTAGTTACGCACAAATCTTCAACACTCCTGCAAATGTAATAGACAAAGCTCTTGTCTTTCAGTGCCGGTTGGATACAGCTTCCCTCCAATTAGCTCTACCTGAGCTGCGTCTGAAGTTAGCAGCCGTTCATGTTCATCTCAAAACATCTGCTGCTTTTAAATGGATCTAATGAACACAACACTTTTATTCTGCTGTAAAGCTGCGCTAACTATGTCAGTGTACTGTAACCTACATCAGCTCCGAATATTGTGAACTGGAGACATTTAAAAACCCACATCTATCAGAAGAAATGGGAACTAAAGAAAACATTTTGCTCCCACGAGCAGTGCTGTGACCTTTTACAATACATGTACAATACATCAGTTCATTTCCCTGGAGTCAGGAAACCTAAACTGCACATGGGAGACGCCGTTATTATTCATGAATGTCAAAAGGCAGATTTTAGGATGCAGAGTTTATGAGCTGATGATGTGCTTTGGTGGCGTCACACATTACATTTTATGCAAAAACATACATGCACACGACATGAATCTTTAAATTATGATCAACAGGAAAACCAAAGATTGATGAATATGGTAACGAGGACCCGAGGAGGACAGCGAGCTGATGGAAACACAGAGAGAGCGGGGACATCGTCACCATGATGTACTCGGCTCCGGTGTCAACCACTCACCTCATACACATGAACGACAGAGAGCAAACGATGCCACGTCACACGCAATACTGAGTACTCAGTACATTTACTCAAGTTCCTTCAGTACAAATACAACGTACTGGTTCTTTACTTGAGTATTTCCATTTTATGCTAATGTTGTACTTCTACTCCACCACATCTCAGAGGTAAATATTGTATTTTAACTGCACCACATTTGTCTGACAGCCTTAGTTTTTAAAAGACTTCAGCTTTAGTCTTTGAAAAAGCCGCTTGGATCAGCTGGAAAAATTTTCTGAGAAACTCATGAAAACTTGACTTTTTAGGGACACGTGGTTCTCACAGGACAGAGAATATCTTATAGATATTATAGATATAGAATCATCTTATAGAATATGATGCATTGCTCTACATTAAACTTCCAACAGGATATAAAGGAGTTAAAATGAGCACATACATATAACATGCAGCAGTAATATCGATCCAAAAACATCATATATAATAGTAAAACACTGAAATGGGACATATTACTGCACAATGAATACTTTTACGTTAAGTACGTCAACTAGATTTTGTTGTGTTTTGAATGCAGGACTTTTACTTTCGGGTATTTCCACGGTGTGATATTAGTACTTGGATGTGATCAGCGTCAGTACTTCTGCTGTAACCTTTGCCCCCTTACAAGGAAAGGAAGAAAACAAAGACACGGGCTTAAAGTCATTAACGTGTCAGAACACCACAGCTGGCACAATCTATCGTCTATGTTGCTGCTTGTCCCTTTTCTGAATGTGGGACAGATATCCATGGGAACAAAGAGCAACAACAGAGGGGACTGTTGTCACGTGACACATCGGCAGATCCGATGAGCGCATGTAGTGCTGTACTGTTACTGTACAGGACCATACTCTCTATACTGTCTCTCAGCAGCGATAAGAAGGAAGTGCCTCCTGACATCTCAACATCACACATGTAGTACAGTATGGAAAGAGGACACAAAGAAGACCAATGTCCACTTTGCTCTACATGAACAGTGTAAGAGTCTGCCTTCTTTGGGCCCATTTCAACACGTGCTGAAAGTTGGTATTCTGAGTTTAATGTTTTTGTACTCTTTCCCCCAAGGTTTGTACCAGATCAGCCACTGTGATAACAAGTTGCTGGTTACAGTACAGAACATAAACATTTACATCTAGAGGGCCAACAGAGAGATGTAGAATATCTTAAGAGGAAAAAACGTGTTGAAAAGGCCTTTTTTTGGACAATATATACATAGACAATATAATATACCGCAAATATAATAAGCTTAAAAGGCCCCACATCACCAGTTATATAATGGTGAGATGATAAGTCATAAGGATCTAATTAAGAAATGAATGAGATCATGATATACACCTGACCTAACCAGAGTAACCGCGTCTTACTCACAGCATTCGCCCTAAAGATGTTGACGAGTCAGACGAGTCATCCATGTTCGCGAGGACTCTCTCCTCCAGAGAACGTCCCTCCTGTTCCTGTGGGACATTAGGAACACTGACTTATTGATGAGGCTGCAGTCACAAGATCATCAGGAGCTTCTGTTGTTTGGGAGACAATTTGTTTCGTCCACCGTTTTCTCACGCAGCTGATGCAAAACCCCAATGAGCTCAGAGCTAAGATGAAGCAGCAGATAAGCTGCGATTACACTGGAAACAGACCTTCTGAGGGTGTTGTGGAGACGTGGGGACGTCTGAGAGAGCATGTGCCTGTTGCCGAGTGTCAGTTTAAGTAAATATAAGGGAGTGGCTATAACCTTTACACAGACACAGACACACACACACACACACACACACACACACACACACACACACAACTTCTCTAAAAAATACATTTTTAAAAAAGCTGCGTGCCAGCAGACCAGCTAAAGCTCTCCATCCATCATCTCATTAGAGAAGGATGTGTCCTCAGGCTTTCAATAACAAATTAGATGGCCAATTGATATGTAATGGTTGATTACATTTAGCGCTACTTGAATAGTATCAGTTACACACTGAATTAGCTGGGCGGAGAGCTACAGAATGAATTTCTTTCTTGCAGATGTCCTTCAGCAGCTAAAGTACTTTGTATAAGAGAAAGAAAGAAAGAAAGAAAGAATCAATATTAGTATTGGGAGTTGTGTTTAAATTCAGCTGATGAATATTTATTATACTTTCAGCTTCATTTCTGGTCTCCATCAATGGTTGAGGGAAATATTTGGCTCTTTGGCTGCTAAGTGCTGCACTATGTTCACTAGCTAGGCGCTAACTTTGTCTGTCTGTCGTTACAAAAAAGGGTAAAGTTGCAGGACGGAAAAACAAAAGACGCTATAAAGATAGACAGAGTTGTGTGATTATTCCCTCAGCACTCAGAGACATTCACAACCAATAGTTAATAAATATGGCCAAATGGTAGCATGAATCGAGAAAGAAATGGATCTTTCTGTTTGTCTGGGAATCATCCGAGCTGATTTGTATACGGACCAGAACATCACCTCCCTACAGTTTTAAATTCATAAAACAGCAAAGCAGCAGGTCATACTTGTGGCCATAAAGACTGTTATCTGATGCTGATGCTCTCTTTGTTGAGGAACACAGGGTCCATGTCACAGAAAGCAGAACTCCCCATCGGACCATTAAGTCAGAAAGGGTCTGCACCATCTTTTGGCTGTAAAGCACTTCCAGCACTGTTAACTCTAACAGCAGGAAACACAAAAAACACAGTAAACAGGTTTGGCTTTGTGCTGTCATGTAGAGAGCCTTGCTCCACGTGTACACGAGCATACACAACACACACACACACACACACACACACACACACACACACACACACCCACACACACACACACACACACACACACACTAGAGTTACAATTCCCATAATACTCATCATGACACTACGACCCAAACAGATCCTCTGTTACAGCCGGGTTGGCTCAGAAATGTGCTTTCTCGTGGATAAAAGAACAGCGTGACTTGTTTCTATTTGTACTTCTGAGCAGATTGAAAATGGAGTCTACTTTGATTTTCATTTCTCAGTCAGCACACCTCCGAAAAGGTTCAAACTAAAACATTACCTGAGGGTTCGCGGGTGCCACCAGGTATAAAGCTTGTAATATAATTTGCCATGGAGATAGCAATGATGGTCTCTGATTAAATTGTTCGTGAAGCAATGCTCCTCGGAGCTGCCAGCAGCGATAATATATCATTTATGACTTCAAATATGTGCACTTAAATGTAAGAATTTCAAACAAGGCATTCCAGTTCAAGTCAATGCCAATGGGACATTAAAATGACTTTTATCTCAAAATAATGATCTAGTATTTCAAAATCATCATTATTTTGAGATACTAGATCATTATTTTGAGGTACTATGTCCTTATTTCGAGAAAGTTTGTCATCATAATGACTTACAAAATATTTTTTCTTCATGACACGGCTCAGTTTCCTTCTTAGATTTTTTATTTTAAATAGGCTTCCAGGCAGACAAAGCATTTTTTCCTGAGGGTAAATGCCTTCGAGTGGTTTAGGTTAATCCCATTTTTGGCATGTTTACAGTTGTGTTTTACATGCCAGGTAGAAATGAGGTACTCTAAAGTGGCAATACACAGCTCCCTGTGCTCTGGCTGATGTCTTCATATTAACAGTCATCAGAGATGCTCTACCTGCTCTATGCATGATTCAGAACTGTAAACACTTCTCTCTTCTGTGTCTTTCTTGTCCTTAAGGAATAAAACCTAGTTTCACAATAACAAAAATAAAGAATCTCTGAACTCGCTCTGTAAGATTTTATATCCCCAGAACCAAGCAAGCAGACACGTGCAGCAGTTCGGTGGAAGTCACCCCTGTTATGTAAAGCTGATGCATGAGAGCTGTGCTGAGCTAATACTGCGAACAATCAGTTTTCACAAACCATGTTTACTTCTTAAACCAGCTTGTGCCAGGAAGCACAACATTGTAGGGTTAACAAGCCTTTTAATTCTTGCTTCTTCAAACATATGTAACTCTGAACACATACTTCTTGTTGAAGCAATAGTTTGACATTTTGGGAAATATAATTATTTGCTTTCTTGCCAATAGGAAGAGGAGTGATACCATTCTCATGTCTGTACAGTAAATATGAAGCTCATGTCAGCTGCCAGTTAGCTTAGCTTAGCACAAAGATTGGAAACTGGTGGAAACAGCTAGCCCTGTCGCATGTGTCCGTCTATTTGCTTTGTCAGTTGTTTAGGCAAAAGTCTCATGTAAGATGCAGCTTTTTAAACTTAAAACACTTCCTTTAACACAAAATGTTTAACTATTCCTTGAAGACATAATTATGTTTTGTAAGATATAAATTCAGGCATGTATTAGGGATGGGGATTAATGAGCAAATGGCTTAAATAATGATGTGAGTTTAGAACAACACAGATGTCGTATAAGTGAGTAGCACAAAAAATAATGAGATTGGACCCGGCTCCATTGTCAGCAGTTCATTAAAAATAGTTGTGGAAGCAAGTTTCTGCCTGCTATCTGCTTCCATCTGACCCTCTTCAACTCAAACGGCTTGGATGTACTGCAGGGATTTTCTAATTTCATGCTCCTGTTCCCATTTTAGGGAATTAAACTAAAATTTCTCAAGGCAGCAAACATCTTAACACAACCGACTTAACATTCATTTAACCTCAATCACACAGTAAATAAAACTAAGCCCAAAAGTTACAGTCAAAATGGTGCAAGAACCACACTGGACTGAAAAAAAAAAAGCAACTAGTGTGCAAAATAAGTAGTGAAACTACTGGGCAAACTTTCCCCCAATCCCCCTGAGGAAATCAAAAAGGCATAGCGGATTAGAACACTGTCGCAAAGCTCCTATTGACCTAGAAGTATGTGTGTTCATCACAACTAAATCAGGAAGCACGTGTGTATTTTATTACGTGTGTGTGCGAGTTCGTAAGTGTGTGTCTGTGCGTAAGACCGAATAAGCTCCAATCATATCAGTGCACCTAATCCTTTTACATGGGCCTTCACATTTGAGACTCAAAGCTCAACATCCGTCTAAGTGGAAGATCCTCGTACGGAAATCTATGCATTGCAGCGTTAATCTTATGCACAGCATGTACATTACAGCTCAAATTAGAGCTTGAAGCACTGACAGGCAGGTGGGATGTATATGAGGAGTAAGAAGAGACTGAAAGAAAGAAACTGTGAGAGCAGGGAACAGGTGGCGTGGCGAGGATGCAACTAACGATTAGTTTCATGAGCAATTTGGTCAATAAAATCTCAGAAAATAGTGAAAAATTACCATGTCTCTAAATGTCTTGTTTTGTCAGTCCAACATCCAAAAATATCCACTTTAATAAGATATAAAACAGGAAAAAAAAGCAGCGAATCTCCATATTTGAATGTTTGTGCATGAAACATTACTTTAACGATTATTGGATCATCAAATAGTTGGTGATAATTTTTTTTTGTCCATCGACTGTTAGTCGGCTAATCGTTGCAGCTCTGTCAGGTGGACATGATGGACAGTGTAAGCAGGGAGGAAGGGAGGAAGGGAGGAAGGCAGGAAGGCAGGAAGGGAGGAAAGAAGGAGCATTTCCAGTGCTCTTCAGAATCAGATTTGAGGAAGAAGAAAAAAAACAACCGGCAACATTAAACCCTGATCATCTGCTGACACACACACATACAGGCTGTGCTTTCATGTCAGGAGGACTTCCACCGGGAATATATTTATCTGAAAATGATTTTGCCAGGTGCACGGAGTTGCCAGAAGTTATTTTTTCTTACTCGCATAAACACACACAAACCTTATCTTATCTCTAATGGGCAGATGTGCATGTTCCACATCTCTTCATGCCAACCTCATACAGCCTGACAAAGTGTCATGTTGGGTGTGTGAGAAGAGAGCGACAGAGAGACAGAGAGAGACAGAGACACACAGAGACAGAGACAGAGAGACACAGAGAGACACACAGAGACAGAGAGAGAGAGAGACAGAGAGAGACAGAGGCAGAGAGACACAGAGAGACAGAGACAGAGAGACAGACAGAGACAGAGGCAGAGAAACACAGAGAGACAGAGAGAGAGAGAGAGAGAGACAGAGACAGAGACAGAGGCAGAGAGACACAGAGAGACAGAGACAGAGAGAGAGGGAGACAGAGACAGAGAGAGACAGAGGCAGAGAGACACAGAGAGACAGAGACAGAGAGAGAGAGACAGACAGAGACAGAGGCAGAGAGACACAGAGAGACAGAGACAGAGAGAGAGAGAGAGAGACAGAGACAGAGGCAGAGAGACACAGAGAGACAGAGACAGAGACAGAGAGAGAGGGAGACAGAGACAGAGAGAGACAGAGACAGAGAGAGACAGAGAGACAGAAGCAGAGAGACACAGAGAGACAGTGACAGAGAGAGACAGAGAGACAGAGAGACAGAAGCAGAGAGACACAGAGAGACAGTGACAGAGAGAGACAGAGAGACAGAGACAGACAGAGAGAGATTTGATTTCACAATCCAGCATTCACCAAAGCCTCCTACACAGACCACAGCACTTTGCAAAACCCCTTCATACACCACGCACACCTTCATCAGAAATAATTTCCCATCGACAAATCCTTTATTGTACCTCCATGGCTTGGAAGGTCTCACTCACTCACACACACACACACACACACACACACACACACACACACACACACACACACACACACGGACTGACTGCCAGAAAGCATTTGATCGAGCAGACCGGCCATCAGTTACACATTTCCATATCACTTCTCCATTCTGTGCCTGCAGGTTCCTGCACTTCTTGGCTTCTCATTTATCTTTTTCTCTATTCATCATTTTTTGATGAATAAACACAAGGAAGGAGGACGAGATGCTAAAGTTTTGAAACTTACACATTTCTAAAAACTTATGTAGATAGACAGATATGCAGTAGGATGCACATGGTAGGTATTTGTTTTATGTGCAGATGCTCAAGACCTTCTTGTGTATACTACAACATCTTAACCTGAAAGATTATTATTTAAAGTATGTATTATTCTATTATCTCCTCAATCAATTGCTCATTTGGTCTATACAATGTCAGAAAATAGTGAAAAATGTCCAGCACAAGTTTTAGAGGCCAAGGTGATGTCTTCAAATTGCTTAGCAACCATCAAAAAAACAAAATATATTGACTTTTCTGATGTAAGACAAGGAAAAGCAGCAAAATCTCACATCTGAGAAGCTGCATGAATGATTGGCAGCTTTGCTTGAAAGATGACTTTTGACAATTTAAAATAGTTGCAGATTCAATTTCTCAATCGTTTAAACGATTAGTTTCTGATATTCAACGGAAAAAGCTAAATCCATGTAAACATATACTGCATATATAATAATAAATTACTTTACCTTCAAAGTCAGCTTGGTGCCAATGACAGCTCTGCCCTGAACAATTCACAAAACAACTGTGTTTTTATTCAGCACTCATTTATCAAAGGAAACAGGAAATCAGAATCAGCTTCAATGGTCAAGTAAGTGTCGGGCCTTTAAAAGCTGCTCTCAATATAGATATTCAGACATATAGACAATCAGCTTGAACAAGGAACAGAGCTGAACAGAGCTAAAGATAAACAGACAGACAGACAGACAAATATATATATATATAGATATATATATATATA
>CALSBV010010391.1:261557-275678 GCA_943590825.1 Bovichtus diacanthus
AGATAGATAGATAGATAGATAGATAGATAGATAGATAGATAGATAGATAGGCAGACAGAGAGATATAGACAGACAGACAGATATATAGACAGATAGATAGACATATAGACAGACAGACAGACTATATATATATATACACAGACAGACAGACAGACAGACAGACAGATCGATAGATAGATAGATAGATAGATAGATAGATAGATAGATAGATAGATAGATAGATAGATAAACAGACATATATATAGGCAGATAGATAGATAGATAGATAGATAGATAGATAGATAGATAGACAGACATATATATAGACAGAGAGATATAGATAGATAGACAGATAGATAGATAGATAGATAGATAGATAGATAGATAGATAGATAGATAGATAGATAGGCAGACAGACAGATATATAGACAGACAGTCAGACAGACAGATAGACATATATATATATATATATATATATATATATAGACAGACAGATAGACATATATATATATATATATATATATATATATATATAGACAGACATATATATACAGACAGACAGATAGACAGATAGATAGATAGATAGATAGATAGATAGATAGATAGATAGATAGATAGATAGATAGATGTGTACAAAGTATTTTCAAGGTATTGAGTAATTTAATTTACCAATAGACAATATTTAGCTTCACGTGTGCATGATGGTCCTTGTGCCACGAGCAGAGAGACAGAAGCTGCTCGCGACTTCCTTTATTTACAGATAGTTAGCCCAGTGTTGGCGGTAGCTAGCATTAGCTTGCTAGCTAGGAAACTGAAAGTTTGCTATTAATCTAGTAAACAGATTGTTGTTTTTCTAGCCAAATCTCTCCGAGAGTACTTTCGAGATTATTCCCTCTTTACTACGCTTCTATAACGTTAACTACTCGCGCAGACACCGGAAGCTGAGGAGGAGGAACTTAATCTAGCTAAGGTAGGCTAACGTCAAAAGTTAGCTAATGTTCGCTAAATTCAACTAACATCTGATGATGTTGATCTAATCTAACGGTATATATGTAATACTTAATTTGTGACGATCATAGAGATATAAGTAGTTCTTGCCACCTGTGGAAAGGATTAAATTATGGCCTGTTCATCCACTATGATGTTCACCAGTTTCTGTGTTAGCTGCTGTTTTCATTCAATGTCAACTTCAATTTGATTATAAAGTGTGTGAGTGTTGGTAGAAATGGTTTAAATTCAATAAAAACATACACCTAAAAGACCTACAAAAGGTCAACTATAAACATAAAAAATCGACAGTACGTCTTAAATATTAGTGTGCAAAACAATTCACATGTAAATAAGTTTAGAAGGATAGTTTTTAAAAAATATGCAGAGAAGTTTGATTAATTGATGTATTTATAATTTGAACTTCAACAGGTTCATTAAGGCATTTCTACATCCAACCAGAGGAATCCATGAAATGTACATTTTCATTCCACAAGATAACTTAGCGAATATAAAACAAACCACAGGATGTTTTATACAAGGTTCATAGCCTGTTTAGTTGGGTCATCATGGAATGACTGTAATGAAGTATAGTACAGGGAAATGTAATCACGCAGTGTAAATCGCTTTTGTAATATTGTCTATGTGAAACCAACCCAATACAGGTGTGGCAAACAGAAGCTTTATTATTTAGGTACTGGACTGAATCTGATTTATATATGTTTAGAGTAGTCTAAAAGGTGATGCAGTATCAAAGGTGTGAGGGCGAAATATGTGTGATCTGGGGGGTGAAGACAAGCGGAGAAGTGAATCAGAGAAAGATGAGAAAGGCAGAAGATCAAACGGCACACACACTTTCACACAATATGCCCTTTATTATGCCGTTCTCTGTGAAGATCAGAACATAGCAGGGATTCAGGACAGCAGATTTAAGAGCTCGGATGATAAAGAGCGCTCGCTCAGAGTTTAGCTTTTGATCGGAAGGGATTAGTTCTGTCAATGGATAAGAGCAGGCCAAGCCTTCAGGTGTTCTTCATAGGACACATTATTTACGCCTATATTTTGAGTTTGAATCTGGCATGATGCTGTTGGTATGTCAGTCTTGCAGGCCGGTATAACTGTTTGTGTGTGATGTGTTTAAACCCTGTGACAGACAAATGATGTAAGGCAGGCCTAGTGGCAGATTCAGAGCAACATGATGACAGAAAGTTGAAATAGCCCATCCTCCTTTAAATGAATTCTTCTCTCCAATATGAAAGGGAACTTGTAAACAAAATTGGCCTCTGTAAGTCCTTTGAAATGTCATTCATAACCAAACCTTTGACACATGCTGATTAAAACATGTTGATGTGCAAAGATGCTTACCTGTTGTAAAGCAGTTGAAATAGATATGAGTAAACAAATAATTTGTTATGTTTATTGGGTTAAGTCTGGGACTGCAAGTAATGATTTTTTTATCATCAATTAATCTGTTTTTCTTTTATTTCCTATCATTTATATTATAAAATGTCAAAAAAATAAATAAATGAAAGATCTGGATCATTATTTCTCAGAGCCCAATGTGACATCTTCAAATTACATATTTTGTCAAACCAACAGTCCAAAGATATTCAATTTGCAGTGATACAAACAATTATAAATGCAAATCCTCATATTTGAGAAGCAGCAGTCACTAAATGTTTGCCATTTCTGGTTGAAAAATGCCTCAACAAATTCATATGTAAATCTTTTGTCGATTGACTAATTGCTTAATAATTTTATCATTCCAGTCTGTTTTCTGTATATTAGTATACTGGTCTGCTTATATCTTTTGGTCCTCTGCACAAGTTGTGAAATGATAAAAAGCCCCAAAAAACCTGTATGTTTGCTCATTTCCTCCCACTGTGGTCAGTGTGTTCTCCCCGCTGAGGTGTGGAAATGAACTGACTAATTGTACTGATGTGTGTCAGATTAGGGGGTCACTGATGTTGCTAAATAAGGGGTTTCCCTTCAGTAATGAGGATGCTGATGGTCAAAGACAGAGAGGTGGATTCACACAGACATACATTCATAATGACAGGGTGATTGACTCTGTGAAGCTTGAGGGGTTTTCCCCGCTCTGTGCCTCTGGCCACATTTTCCATCTTGCATGACTGACTCTTGCCACACAGACGGGCCATGTCCATCTGATGATGCTTGTGAAGCTGTAAAAAGGGTAAAAAGTAAAAAGCGGGGAAATATGATATTTTTTCAGATACATATGAATTAGGTTTAAGGTTTATAAAAGACGTGTCTTTAAAAAGCAGAGTAGTCTAGACTTTTCTTTTTTGGAATTGAAACTAAATTTAGATTTGTGTTAATGATGCTCATTCACTGAGCTACAGATGTGAATATTGACTAGTGTACTAACATGTATTTAATACTATTACTACCTCCAGTGCTCTGCATGTGCTCCATTCTTTCCACTTTGTTTTACTTTTTGCTGCTGTAATGAGCCATTTTCCCCACAGGAATCATTAGTTTCTGTTTCTGTTATAGTCTAATCCTTGCATCATCACAGTGTAAGACTTGACAGCACTACTGCCAGGGTTTATCATTTACTTGCAATGTCCTTAATAGTTCAGATGCTATGAACAACGAGTTCACAATCTTTATTCATTTACACCAAAGTTAGAACCTTCTGTGCATAATAAACTCTGAGGGAACATGACCACTTTTTAGTGCCCAGGATGGCAAAAATATGTTGCCTGCTTTGCATATGCCTAATGGCGTAGTTCTACTCGAACTTTGTGGTCTCCGAACGGATTCTCAAAGTTTAGTTTTCAGCCATGAAATGGCTGCCTTTCAGTCATTATTGCACAAAGCATAATTTAGTGGTTACATTAGCCTCCTCAGAAGTCAGGAAAAGCCCCCGAGTTATGTGAAAACAGAACCATTTATAACCTAGATTCTTACATAATTTTCCATCTTCATCATATCCTATTTATTCGTGTTCTATTTACAATGTTGTTGACTGCATGGGATGATTATCATTACAGGGTTTGTAATTATGTTTTTTGGTCATTTTGGTAATTACTTGGTCTCCTAGATTTGATAGATTTGCTTGCTTACTCAGAGTTTTAGATATTTTTGAATGGTGCTGCATTTGTACATGCAAAATTAGGACTTGGTGTCAATTTCAGCTCAAAACATGACATGTAAAAGGTAATCTTAAATGCAGAATACATCATGTACATCATCATCATCATCATCACTTTAAGATTTTTAGATGCATAATTGTCGTGTATGGTGTCTGTTGTCTTAAATGCCAGTGCCAGAGACACATTTCAAAATGTCCATTTTATGCAAATCTAATGAACAATAAAGTCATCTGAATCATTGGGATGAAATGTTTTCTTTTCTTTGTTATTGAACGCTTAGTATATTGTGTGCGTTGCTTTTAGATGTCCATGGACAACAGGAAGAGGCCAGCGGGTTTCTCCAACTCTGGGAACTTGGTTTACTTGTCCTCCTCGTTTCCGCGGCAACCAGCCAGGATCCTGATCGTGGAGGCGCTGCCACCCTGGTGGTCCAACACCTGCACGGTGCTCTGTGATGCTCTGGAGAACTTCCTGTCCCTGGCCTGTAGTCTGGACGGACCCTGTAGGATACCACTGCTCAGCCTGTACGCCGTCAGCAGGCAGCAGGAATGTCTACTGCCCTTTGTGGTTAGATAGATGAAGTGTTCTTATTGCGTTTCTTGTTCTTCTCTCACCACTCTCCCCTTGGCTGCTTTCTGTCACCTAAACTATTCCTTGTTCTTCTGTCCCTCTCTATTTGTAGCAGGTTCGTGGTAACCTGGCGAGGCTGCGTTCCTGTGTCGAGGAGCTGAGGACTATTCCAGGTGAAGGTTGTGTCAGAGGAGCAGCCAGAGGAGGCGAGCTGCTGCGTCAGGCAGTGCTTGACAGTCTGCAGCAGTTTAAACAGTACATCAGACATACCAATACTGGCAGCCAGGCCAGCAGCAATACATCTGTGGAGGTGAGCCTGTACCATGCACAACCAGCACAACAAGAAAACGATTTACTTGCTAAAGTCACACATTGTAAGTCAGCTGCTACACTGAGGCATTATTCTAATGAGCTTTTAAAAAGATCTCAGGTTGACTGCAAAAGTTTAACAGAACAATACTCCCAAGTAAATCTACTCAAGCTTTCGGACTGCCGAGAAAGGTCACATAGCTTTACTTGATGCAAGCCCTGCCACAGGAAGTGGAGATGCTGGGGATTGAACCCAAGACCTCATACATGCGAAGCATGCGCTCTACCACTGAGCGAACTTATTTATTTCTAAAAAACAACCATCACACTGTTGCTGCTCCATAGAAACTTATGTTAAATAATGTACCCGATATGTTATCCTAAATGCCACTATAATTAGGGATGATCAAATCCTTCTTTTTGTTATTTTCACTGCGATCTGTAAGGAAGGACAATTGGGGAAATTTTTCTTTGTTGGGATGGGGGATACTTCCACTTAGTCACAAATGACCCAAGTCCTTCTACAACAAACCCTGCTAGTGTTCAACTTCTGAATCCTTGGTGCTGGGATTGAACTCATGCAAACCATGCACACTTCTACTAAGCTGCACCTCACTCATACCTGCCACACACCTCAATGCCACCACAGACATGATTACAGGTTGCAAAAAGTAGTTTTCTCAGCCTTTGTAACACACAGCTTCGGACCATGACTTGATTTCATCATCATGACAAGATCAGCATTTTTAGTTGATCCACTGTAGACAGCACGCGTTAAAAGCTCAATTTTCAAGTGTGAAATGGGGGAAGGATGGTGGAACAGAGAGCAAAGAATGTTAACAAATCAGCCATCTTAGTTGGTCTTTAGTTTATGTAGCAAAACTTTACATTAAAATGTCACTTTATCAATAATTATTTTAACTTCTTCCTTGTGAGTGATACATTTATCCACAGGAAGTGGAGATGCTGGGGATTGAACCCAGGGCCTCATACATGCGAAGCATGCGCTCTACCACTGAGCTACATCCCCTTGATACTAGGCAAAAATTGTATAATATTATATCCAGATCCATTATGAAGGAGGATCTCCTCAACTGCAGAAGAGCACCAAACTGAATAGACCCCTTTGGTGTTCAAGCTTTTTACTTAATGCTAATGTAGAGAAAATGCTCCACATATATCTGTTAATATATCTGTTAAATGAGGTCTCTTCAGGCCCAATTCAGTGTATTTAGCTGCAAAAACATATTGAATTAGAAATCTTATTTGCAGTCCACTTTAGCGACTGAGAACTCTTCACATCTTATATCACAGTCCACCTAAAACCAGCTCATGTACATTTCAAATGCAGCAAATATGCTCTGTTCATCTGCTGCTGAGCCATCTGTCTAGGAAGAGTTGTAGAAATGACATCAGTGAAGCTTCAGTAGTTTTCAGTGCCTTCCTGCTAGAATGTCCTCTCCTGTCAGCTTTCACATTTAGGTTTTTAGACATTTTAATGAATCAAAGAAATACCAAAAATATTACTACAAAATATGCCACTTTTGTTTTTGAGCTGCACCCAGTTTTGTACAGTCTACATTCAAATTGTTTCCTTGTCTAATTTGTTTCCCCTCATTTTGTACATCGCTTTATTCTAATTAAAATAGATGGAATTTTTGATATCAATAAAAGGTCATAGCTGTCACTTGGATGCAGCGGATTTAATAGAGCTATTCATTCCTTTTTTTTTTACATATTCCAGGCTCAGAGAGACACAAATACAACATATTAAATGATAGAAAATTAGTGTTTAGAGGAGAAGAATATTAGCTGTCATTACTGAAAGCATCTCATGTGCTAAATTTCAATGTCGGACGTACGGGGAGCCAATTGAGAAATGAGCCAGTCATCGTCTTTCTTGTTAAATTTGAACACGTCCTCTGGATACAAGGCTCTGGGTTGTTGACAAGGATTTCTCAAAGCCAAGCAGCTTTATTAGGAAGCACCGGACAGATGATTACACTAAGAGCCACTGTTTCCGACAGCAGCAGATATGAATAGCACCATTAGGAGACAGAGGGAACACTGAGCAGAGACATGGTTCTGCGTGTGTGTGTGTGTGTTGTGTGTGTGTGTGTGTGTGTGTGTGTGTGTGTGTGTGTGTTGCTGATACACTTATACAATACATGTTTTCAGTCATATCTCATGTGTATGTGTCCTGCAGAAGATGCTACTTTTGGCCAAACTGCAGGAAGCAGATCCCATCAATAGCCCCATTATCATCATCATTTACAGCTGCTGTTAATGTGATTCAGTAGAGTGCTCAACATCAGCCTAACATTAGTTTATCTGTTTCCCCCCCATTAGGCATGTAAAATTCTTTCCGTCATCAGATATAGTGAGTGCTTATTTTAAGATTCTGTCTGACTGTAAAAATCTTCATAATCAAAAAAACTAAAATGGATTAGTACAAAACATTTTGCAGTGCGTCACCAGCAGTTCTGTTCATCTTGGCACCATGACGCGTGAGATAATGATAGCTCAGTTTATAGGAAACATTAAAATTATATAGGGCAAGATGGAAACTTGGATTCTCATGAAAACATAGTTTGACAGTATGTGTAAATGTAGAGTTGTGTCATAACATATGGTACGCCACAATTGCCTTTGCTGTGATGCTGTGGCTTGTTCTTTAGAAGTTAAGATAAATCAAAACACAAAGTTGATCTTTCATAAAGCCAGCTGTAACAATTCAGAAGTGGCCTTTGGAAAAGAGTTGTGGGGAGGAAAAGTTATGTGGCCTAATAATAGTTAAATTAAAACCATTTGAGGTTTTTCATTGTCGTTAGGAAGTTGTGCTTTTTTCTCCTCTTCAATCTGATGGGAGACATTTGCACAACCACTTACAAGGAAAAAGTGTAGGAGCTGTTTTAATGGGGTGGAAAGCCTATTGTAATAGAGAAGAGGGGATACGACACCATTACAGGAGACAAACTAAATATATAACTAATAGGTCAAGATGTGTTTAGACATGTTAATGTGGAAATGTTACATATTATACAATTGGATATTTCTTATTTGAGATGATGTACTTTTTATTCCAGGCTTGCTGAGGCCTTTCTCCCATTTCTTTGTGCTATATTCACAGGTTACGGTGGTGACCAGCCAGCCAGGGCGCGGTGTTGTTTGCCAGTTGGAGAAGGGGCTCAAAGATGCCGACCTGGTGTCACTGAAGCGGCTCCTGGTGGTACAGATCTATAGTGCGGCTGACCAGGACAAGCACTCCCCTGAAGCCACGCACACTGAGACTGAAGGTAGGAACCACAAACATACACTTACACGATGCATCACAAACTGACACACAGTCAAACAACTATCTATTTCCTTTACTCCCCCTCACTTTCCACATACTTTTCCCTGCGCTTTCTTAATCATCTTCAGGGAAGTTGTGTAGCGTTGCCCCATTTACTACACTGCATGTTTTACTGTTTACTGTCACACGTCTACAGTCAACACTCACAATTTATAGAAGCCGTCTACAATGCAAACTTTTCCCAATCCTCTCAGAAAGACTTCATATCATAATGATATGTCATTCTTTGTAATTACGTGAAGGTTCAAGCGGTGTGGTCTGAATAAGTAGAGAGTGCAGGGAGGATTGGAGAGAAATGAAGGAGAGGAAAAGAGCAGACAGAGAGAAATAGAAAGTGAGAGAAAAACAAACAGGGAGGAGGGAGGAGAGGAAAAATGAGAGCAAGTGTAAGAGAGAGGGGTGAACACAAGCAGAGGAGTCTTTCTTGTAAAAAATATTTATGCACCATCTGAAATATTCATTCCATGGTGATAAACACTGAACTGACTGCAACTTTGTTTTCTCAGAAGTGTTTGAAACGCTGAAAGAGGATATTAATGATGGCGTGAGGTTTAACTCACCTGACACAATTATGTCAGTTATGTAACCCCGCCTCGTTTGTTGTCATCACCCCCTCTCAGTTCTTTTACATCATATCGAATGAAGTGAAATGTTATAGATTTGCTCCACTTCTCCCCACTAAACCCATTGCCATAAAATAAATCTGCTATTACAGTCAACGGGGCGCCATTTGTGAATTACACAAATCAACAGAAGCCCATCATGGAGATGGAAATAAGTGCTGAGGTTCGTAGTGTTATCATTGACAAGCAAGCTGAGATGTAAATCTTGTTTTTTATTGTCAACCAAAATAAATTAAACATGGATAAAGATCATGGGTATCCACTTTTGTGTTGCTTTACCAGATAACGGACGCTTGGTCAGGACCCTTTGGCGTCACTTTTTAACCAACTGGGTATCAGTGTGCAGTTAATCACGTGCGTGACGTGGATTAAGTGCGTTGCGTTACTACTTGGTTGGGTTTAGGCAGGTAAAGATCATGTGTGTGTGTGGGATAAAATAAGAACGTTAAGTATAAGTAGGCTACGTTACATAACTTAAAGTAAGTCAACGATAAGTTTTGGTTTCACTCGGGACACGAACAGCAGTCTCCTGATGGAGTCGCTCGCTACAGGGAGGTTATGTATCTGAACATCAATTGGAAGAGAGAAGAAAGAGGGTAGAGCATGTGTGTGTTAAAAAGTAGGAAAATCCTTACGTATGCCTGCAGTAGCTCCTCAAATTCCTTTGTATTTATTGTATTCAACGATCAATATGAGTGATGCTTATTCCTGTCTCTCTCCAGTGTCTAATAAAAAAAGCAATTACATTGAACAGAAGAAATGTTTGGAATGGAGACTTGAAGACATCGTGGTTATCACAGAGTGATGCGGTCTACACCCTTTTAGCTGCTGCATTTCCCCCGGGACTAGATCACGTTCCTCCACAGTGTCTCCAAGTGTGCACAGGCCTGAGTGTGTGAAACATAATAGTCTCCAGCTCTTTGATACTACAGCCCACACTCTCTTCATTATGTCAACAACAGCGATGCTACCAGACCACTGATGTCCCACATAAAGCTGCTTCATTACAAAATGCTTCTATCCACAGTGGAGAGAACATCATGGCTGCAACCATAACATCTCCGTACACATTGCTGTTGTTTGTACAGGCGTGTAGGTGGCTTCGGATCCTCTCTAATGAGTCAGCTCCATACAAATAACGGATGTTTTTGTACTATGTTGAATATGCATCTTCGTGCGTTTTCTGTCACCATCAGTTTTCTCGGAAATACTAAATGTTTTAACTCATGACAAACTACAGTGGCACTCGGAGAGCTCAGAGCTCAGTTGTTCCAACTTGCTCGCATGCTACACACTTCCACAAAGTCAGTAGTTTTTCCATAATTACACTATAAATTACTTTTTCTTCTTCTTTTGTTTGCTGTGATAATTGGCTTAGAATCACTTTTAAACAACCCGTAGAAGTTGCTTGTTTGAAAAAGGTGACAGGCCTTAAGATACCTCCTTAAATATCCTGAAAGTACTCTGTATGGTATTTCAGTCCGTGACATTACTCATTACGTTTTGGATGATGTTCTGTGAGAACAAGGAGAATGGGGTCAGCGCTGCATCCAAGAGCTCCAATTGAGCTCAGAGTTCATCTGGCTGAAAACTGAAGCAGGCTTTAATCGAAGATAAGAAGTTTAACGGTCTGTGTGAATTCTACTCAGACTTTCTGGATGCTCGCAAAGGTCATGGATTGTGTTCAAGAGTAGTTTAGTTACTGCTACCTAACACCCCAGTGAAAGTTCGACCGAGCATTTAAAGATTAGTTCAGATACCTGTAGACAGATGTAGATGTAGGATGTAGAGTTCTGAACGGCTGAATGAGTTTATTCTCTTAATTTTTAAAGCACTTTGTAATTTGGGCTTTTTAAAGAGATGTGTAACTAATATGCCAAATGTAATTCGCAAAAATTACATTCGCAATATTTATTCTGGGAATTTTCGGGAATCTGGGCATGTTGTGGAATCCTAATAGTCTCCATGTGTGTCAGATGCTGGGTGGGAATGCTCTGTGAGAGAGAGGGATGGCTGCAAATATGTCTCACTTAATACCAGACTATTTATTTTGGCTTCTGTGTGTGTTAGTCCATGGAGTGCAGGAGATCGTAGGAAGTGGGTGGAGTATACATTTTTCTTTTTGTACCAAAGTGAGACTTGGAGCTAAAGCCATAACTAAGTGTTTTACTCTCTCTCATCGTCATTCACTTATCTCATGGTAAGAAATGTGGTCACAAGAAGGGTTACATAACTGTGTGTGTGTGTGTGTGTGTGTGTGTGTGTGTGTGGCTGAGATGCAGCATATTTGACAGTGACTGGCCGCACGACTGTGAGGTCTGTTGTGTGTGTGTATGAACTTGTATGTCTGTCTTTGTGAGGACCAATTTGAGTGTTATGCCTGGACTCTGAGGACAGTGTGGACATTTTGGGTGTTCCATATATCCGGAGAATCCGATCTGGATTTGTCTGGAGTTTCCCTTTCACACATGTAGCACGCAGCAGGAGATTGCTTGTGATAGAAGCGTTCTCACTTGCTCTGTCTGGTTTAGATGAGGTGCGGCGCAGCGCCTGAGTAGAGCGTGCAGGAGGCGCGACATGATGCGGATTACATCGTGGTCACATAACCGTTTCATAATTTGGTCATGCATAACTGAGTCTCTTGTCGTTCTCTGAATTTGTCCGACAAATGATTCAGACATTTTCGTTCTCACATACAGCTCCTCCAGGTAATGTCTAGATAATTTCAGGGTGGCGGTGCTTGTGTGAAAGGAGCTTATGCATTTAGTTGTGATGATTAAGGCTAGGGGCGAGGAAATGCTTTGTGTCAACGAGGGTACTCACAAGTATAAAAGCACAAACGTGTGTGTGAGTGTTTTAGGGGCCAACGCCTTAATAAGCATCCTGTTTTCGCTGAAATTCAGCCAGTGTATCCTTGAATCCCCGGCCGGTTCTGTAATTGTACAATTGAGCACCAGGGAGGTAGAGAAATGGGTCACAGAGCGAGAGGAACACAGGGAGACAGGGACGGGGATGTGGTTTTGGTTTTCAACAGCCGAGTTGTTGACTGAAGAAGATTCAACAAGTTGTCCCACACTGGTTGCACTGGTTCCTTCGGGATAGACAGCGAAAAAACAACTTTTCATTTCTATTGTTAGGAGAAAAAGTATGTAAAAACAGACTTTGGAAGATGCACTGTTTAGTGTAGGGCTGCAACGATTATTTTCATAATCGATTAATCTGAAGATGTATTAGATATTTTCTAGATTAAGCAATTAATCTAGAAAATGCCAACAAAATGTCCATCGCAGTTTCTCAAAGTCCAAGATGATGTCTTTTTTAAAGTTATAGTATGCTTAAACATTGGTGACGCGAGAATCATAAGCTTTATTGACTATATTAGATGATCTATTACAATTTCTCAAGATTATCCTCTACTCTCAGAGCTGGTGATGTCACCCTCCGCTCCCTCCCTGCATTTCCTGTCTGTTTATCTCCACTTTCTGCAGAACTAAACTAGTAGTTGTAACTACATTCATCCACATGGAAGACACATAGGATACTGTGTCATAAAGCCAGAAAGATAATAACTGTTGCAGACAAAACGTAAGGTCTATAAGTGCTAGCTTCTTTGTTCATTGGGCATTCCTCAGGGATGTTGCTCCTCCACAGCAAACAGTGCAGAAGAGTCTTTCTTTTCTCATTCCCCATGATGAAATTGGGGTCAGAGTTTGGTAAAAGTAGAGGAAATTATGCAATTCAGCAATTTAAAAGTAAAGTTGGCTGACCAAAAGGGGATGTTAGGATGATCAGTCAAAACAAGGTTGTGACTGAGGGGGTGGAACACACTGTATTTATTCTCGGTTGACCCCTTTCTGCGTGTTCTGTTGATGCGATTAAATCAAATGACAAGAGACGGAGCTAGAGGTGAAGTCAGAAGAGAGAGGGGCGGAGGGAACAACGCCTGTCTTTTCACAGAGAAAAGCATTGTGTGGGGGAGAGGGAGAGAAAGAAAGATACAAATACATGCTGCTAAAGGGTGGAATACAACAATAGAGAGGATCAGAGAAGAAGAAGAGGAGACAGCAACAGTGACAGACAGGTGTTGATAACAGTATCAGTAGGTGGGCAGATGGCCACTGGCCCATTGCCTGATTGAGGACAAGGAGATGGGATGGGTGCCAGACTGCATGTGTGTGTGTGCGTGTGCGTGTGTGTGTCTCCTCCTCAGTGAAATATTGCCCAATCTGTGCTGTAACTTTGCTCCAACAGAGTCTGTCCCTGCCAGAGAGTCTCCACCTAAATAAGTCTCAATCAGATCTGAACAGTTCGAAAGAGGACACAGGGGGAAGGTGACGCAGAGACTTTAGTTTTGGTAATGATTCCATGTATTTCTGTGGATCTTCAGTGAAGTGCTTGGAACAAACCTGCCACTGGAGTATGTGCTAACAGTGACAATCGGAGATAAACCTGAGGCGGCTGCTTCATTTTCATTTTATTCTGCACAAAGGAAGTTCCTGTTCAGTGTCATTTTGTAAACAAGCATCTCCTTGCCATGCAGCTTCTGGATATCGATTTGGCATCACATGTACGACATTCACTCAAACACACGTCAGACCAATTTTATTATTCCTCTCAAGACAGAATCACGAGTTACAAAAAGAAACAATGTGTTTTCGGAGTAAGACGCGTCATTTTTTGTAAAGTCGTCAGCACAAAAGGACGCCCACTGTGACAGACAGCCACATAATGCACATGCACTCAAACACTGTGTGTAGTCGCTACAGTGATAGATTACTACTGTGTGACTGTCTTTCTCCCCTGAGCTGTATCTCTCTCTCTCGGTCTCTCATAGCCTGCTTGAACCCAAACAAAATGACAAGATCCAGAGAAATCTGGACGAGAATCTGATCTTCGTAATTTCTTTTTAGAAGTGAAAGTTCCTCAAAGTCCACTTGACTCTATCTCACCTTCTTCTTTTTCCTGTGAAATGTGATGAAGGCTTCTAAAGAGGCAACACGTCTCAGAGGTGTCAGATTGTAAAACTCTTGATTGCAAATGTCCTCTTTAAGTGCCATCATGCAAAGTCACAGTTTGTTCACCGCACAATCCACAATATCATACATCGTTTACTGTTCTTATGTTTTAGCAAATGGAGATGCTGGGGATTGAACCCAGGACCTCATACATGCGAAGCATG
>CALSBV010010391.1:275688-294053 GCA_943590825.1 Bovichtus diacanthus
ACCTCATACATGCGAAGCATGCGCTCTACCACTGAGCTACATCCCCTATAACAAAGACATATCAGCCCATTTTTACATCAAAGGTCATAGCAAGGTGGTTTGCATCTTTTTAGGAACAGCAGAACTGTCTGTAAGTGTCCTTATACATCCAGCAGCTCTGTACTGGAGTAGTGCTGTAAGCATATAAGAAACGTTTGAACTCATATGGTGTCTGCTTGTACAGTTAACACAACATCCGTCACACAATGACTTCTTTACAGTATTGCAGAACTGCACAGAGTCAGCTGTGAAGCAGGAACAGGCTGTCCTTAATGAATGTGGCATTGTTGAAAACAGCAGATCTCTGATTCTATGAATGCTGTGCGTGTCAGTGAATCACAGTAGGAGTTTGCATACAAATTATTTCAATCCTAGGAAGTTGTTCCACCATCAGAAATAGACATTTCCCACCGAGACAAATCTCTGTACGAGTGCATTTTTTTCATATCCGAAGTATCTTGAAATGTTCCATGCTGGGCTGCTGTAGGCTTGTAAAACCACACTTCATGTCACACTGCTCTGAACTCCTGTAATGCAATGTGACACCATTCTGTTATTAATGATACTGGTGAGACTGGTGTCTCAGGCAATGATTAAGAAAAGTTCATCTCCTGTTGATGTAACACTTATATCTCTGAGGCCACATGAACATGATGTAGATCGTGGAGATTCTGTTCAACGTTAAATTGAAATTGCACCAACAAATGTGCGTTGTGTTTCTCCTTGAAGTCAAACAAACGTGTCGAATGCCTTCCTCATCAAACGAGACAATCGGGGGATGTGTTACTGCTATACGTTACGCTTTGTTCCCCTCCTCACTATGTTAACAAGCACGTACCACTTGGTGTTTTTGACATGGTGGCTTTATTCTGAAAGAACGTTCACCTTTACATAACTTTCACACTCACCATAAAACAGGTGATGTTCAGCATATGTGACTATGCATACATACTGTGTGCCACATACTGCATTTGTTGATTTTCATTTCTTTTCCAAATAGTATTTAAATCTGGTGTATTTGTGTGTTTCGAGCCCTTTTCTCTCCTGCCTTATAATAAGGTGCAGTGTTATGAAAATCCATGACTGATGCTCCTGAAAACTCCCCGCAAATCCCTCTCAAACTGCTGCCTAAATCTGTTTCCTCATCATCATATTTCGACAAATATCCATTCAAACAGTTTTAGTCTTTTTCACATCACTTCTCAGCTTTTGTCAAAGCTTTTATTTCATTCAGATAACTAGTTTGCAAATGCTTCTCAAAGTGACAACACAGTCATTCCATCCACGTATTTTTAATCCCCAAATGCAGGTTTCAAGTGACAGCCGTTATTCTATTCAAACCCCACACAGCGTTTCTGTGAGATTGCCTGAGGAGCTTGTGTATTATACTGTCATTGATCCATCCACCCATCTGTCTCACATCAATAACCTCCTTGATTGCTTCTCTGCTTTAGCTCTGAGGTAAACATTATTTCCTCATACGGCCAGGCTCCCCCAGCATGGGAATATCCTGAAGTTACCACTGAACCACAGCCCGTATCCAATTCTGCACGCGATAAGTTTTTCAATGCAAATGACCATTTCCTCCAGCCAACAAATACTATAGAAGCTTCACATTATAAATGTTGGAGATGCATCCCAGGACCTCATACATGCAAAGCACACGCTCCACCACAGAGCTACATCCCCTCCATCACATCGTAATATGTTTCAAATTTAAACTGGCTGATGGCCGTCTCAACTCTTTCCAAAATGTTTAATAATTCACCCTGATTTCCAATAATTGAAACAATAAGTGGCTCTTTAACTGAGAACATTTAGGGATAGATTTCGAAAAGAACCAGCATCCTATCATTATTATTATTATTCTTTTTATTATTATTATTTACGTGAGGATTCTGACCATCGGTATTCAAAAGTAATATGTACTGTATATGTTCATGATATGTGATCAAATTACATTCAACTTCAACTAATTCTCTTTAAAAAGTTGCTTTTATAGCCATAATGTCTGTATAGATAGATTTTAGTTTAAACTTAAAACATATCTCCTTCTCATGCACTAGTGAAACTCCTCACATTGTTGGATCATTACATCACTTTGGTCTTTACTACTCTTTTTTTTACAGTTAATTGGCAAATTAAATCAGCTACCACACCATAAAGCTATGATTTACTGTAGTCTTAGTATGGAATCAGATATGGAGTTGCTTAAAATGAATGAACAATTCCTATTTATGATTCAAAACAGATTTGCTCAGATATATGGAGAGGGCATCTAAATATAAATGCTACACCAGTATTGTCTGAGATTCAAATGAATGTTGCAATTTCAATATGATTACCAGAGTATTATTACAATTTGACAAAATTGCACATGAAGGAATTGTTTGTCGCATCTGCCAGGTCATTTTACATCTTTAGTGTGGGAGGGTGACTGACCATTGTTCAAAATGACTGTAAATCCATATTTAAAAGCAAAAATAACAATATTATAAATGTATGTGATTGAAATTAAGTTTAAAATTCAAACAATTGTTCATAAAACCACATTACTGGGCAAAGAAGAGCTAATCTTGAGTGCTATGGTGTGTTCTGCCTGAGACATTTGAGCTCAAGGTAGAAGCAGTCTAAAAGCAGACTCATGTCTCAGACAAATCGCTCTTTCAAACTGACACCCAATCAGTGCTTCTTGGATCGGTCTCTCAATAGAAAAGGATTATAGCCCATTATATCTTTGGCTAATCCTCTCTCTCTCTTCTCAAACTGCCCGCAGCACTAGCTCAGCGTTTTCCCCTCCAGATTTGTCTTTTCTTTTCCTGTCTGTCCGTCCAGTTTGTTTCGAGAGATAAGAAGCTTTTACAAGGGACAGATGACAGTTGTGTGTGTGTTTGTATGTAATTGAGTGGGCAAGTGTTTTCTTGACCGATTGTAAACTCATGAGTACAAATATGTCTCTCTGTGTATGTGTGTGTCATTTTTCCATATGATTTTCCCTTTTCTTTGAATCATTCTCCGCGTCACAGGATCTACCTTGCTCCATCAAAGTGCAACAGAGAGATGAGAAGACGTTTTCCTCTTTTCCTTCTCTTCTCTCTCCAGCTACTTAATTACTTTCTCCGCCTCCCTTTTCCTCTTTCATACGTCTCTTTTTAGGATGAGAAATTCTTAGCTATGTTTTTGTCTCCAAGGCTCTCCTCCCTTGTACTTCCTCTGTGAAGTATCCCATTTCCTCTCTGCTTTTATCTTCTTCTCCACTTTATCTCTCTTGTATTACCATAGATGTATGATGTATTAACCTAGATTTATTGTACTCCTGCCTAAACCAGTTGTGTGTGGTTTCTTTAGAAATGGGTCTGATTAGATTAAAACTAAATGCTACTTTCATAGCAGTCGGCAGCCGTGAAACGTGTTTAGGTAGCCAAAATCTTTGAAAAATTCACTTTATGCATAAATAGTAAGTTATATTTAGCAGCCTGTTAGTTCAGCATGTTAATGTTACAAAGATACAAATGACGAAACAATAAACATACACTGATGGGAGCCTGTTTTCAGTCTATACACACACAGATCACAATATATACATGTCGCCAAGATTGTGGGTGTTCTGTATTGTGTAATCATGTTAACGGTTACACTGCCTGCAGTACTGTGCCTTTCTATCTTTGTGGCTGCCACCTTGAATATGCCATTCTCTTTTTGTTCAGAAGTGTTTTCCTTCTCCTTATTTGCCTCCTGCAGAACACTTAAGCCATTTCCACACCTCACACAGTTGCACTCGGATCCGCACATCCCATAAATCCATTTTGAGTCGCAGGAATAATGACTCTGAAAATGTGTGTCCCTTGAGAGGAGGATTATAATCCACTGGCCCTTAGCCAAGATTTCTAAAAGGGTAAAACAAGTCTTCATCCTGAGGGCTCACAATGAGCCTTATTTCTTGTTTTATATTACAATAAAAATGTGCATCTTCAGCGATCCCCAGAGGCAACTTCTCCACTCAGTTTCCCTTCACTAGCTACAGAGCAATAACCTTGGAACCTTTTCGGAGATGCTTTTGCAGACGTATTAACTAAAACCTTACTCTGCGCAGCTTTAAAAAGAAAGATTAATAGAGTCATACACTGGGCTCATAATCTGACATATCTACTTTAACTTTAACATCACTTTTTTTGCAAGCAAGAAAAAAAGTGAATGAAATTGTTTGGAAATAATCCAGCACATAAGAACTTTGGATTTTGTGTATCAAACAAGCGCAATATAATGTGTTAATGTGTGAGTTTAAAGGCCTTTAGAGGTGATGATAGAATCTTTGTCTCCGCCAGAAAGACAAGTTTCTCAAAATGTCGCACTATTCCTTTTAAGGAAGGTAAAGAAAGGCGCCGATATGAACTTGTACTTGCTGTCATCATTGCTTTTGTTCATATTGGCTAAAATATCTCTTCCTAAAACACTTTCAATGTAAGTGAGGATGGACAAAATCTGCAGTCTTCTGTGCAGAAATGTATTTAACAGTTTTTATTATCTGCAGTTGATATGAGACTGCAGTCGTCGGAGTTGAATAAAGTTTTTACAATCCTTCCACTGCAGCTCAACAGGAAACACTTTCTGGTGTTACTTCATTGTAGTGATTCTTTTTTTTTACTATCCACCCTTCAGTAAATATCTGTAAAAAGATTTTAATTAGTTTAATAAGTTTGTAATGCCATCCTGATAGTATGTTACCCTGGGAGTAACTAGAGGCTGTTAATGATGATATTTGTGACCTGATCATTACGTCGATCTTGTGCAACAAACTCCAGTGTGAACTCAACTCCTGTGGGATGTTAATAAACACCATTCCTACATTTTTGTGTAATTAGTTCTGTGTAAAAAACAACAACTATCCAGACGTTTCCTTGTCAGCTCCGATTCCAACCACACACCTGGAGTCTTATACTCGGGGTCGCTCTCGCCTTCTCTTTGTCTCTTTCGCTCAGTTTATTTTCCATCACAGTCAGCGTGTTCAGTTTAGTTTGTGGTGGATAAATGTGCACAGAGGTGCTCGGGAGGAAACCCCACCCAGACCTGCTGACATGACTACTGCAAAACACTCACACAGACAGGAAGCACCCTCAGATTATTAGGTAATAAATTCAAAAGCAAGAATGTAGCAGGAATGAGGACAAAATCTGAGCTTTCTCTCAAATTATAATTTCTTTACATGTAAAATATGGTTTCACATGAAAATGCATGAATTATAGGAGTGCATGTTTTTCATCTTGCCACACACACACACGCACACACACACGGTGCCAAGGTCAGGCTGTTCACACCTCTGCGTGACGTTAGCGGAGCAGCAGGTGGTCGTACAGATGGAGACTGGCATCACTCTTCACACCAGGATATGGAACCTAATCTATTAGTCCCACACTGAGAGATGGATGGTTGCTCTGCACAAACAGTATTCTTGATCTAACCTTCCTAAAAACTTGTTTGTCTGTCAATGTATCTCCATATTAATCTTTTATCATTTAAACATTTTCAGCTCAATTTGCCAAAAGGTCACGAGAGAACAAATCTCAAAGAGATTCATAAGGGAAAACTTAAACGGTGAGATCAACCAGCTGATCCATGAAAGGGTGGAGTCTTCCTGTTGTTGTGTTTTGAAGATACATACTGTACTTTGCAGCTCAAAGGAGCTGCTTCACTTATCCCTCTCTTGCTCTCTTTCAGAACAACAGATGTTTGGTTGAAGATGATGATGATGAGAAACATAAATCTGGTGATCCATTTTCTAAATAGTGTGATTTAAATAGTTTTCCTCTCCCATATTTATGACTTAAGAACAGGTTAAAAAGTAAATAGTAAAAACTTTCTAATCAGTCTAAATTCCTCAAAAATGTTTTCATCTTTTTTGTTTTTGTTTGTTGTTGTAATACTTATTTCGTCCACACGAGGCTGAAGTGCACGACCCCATGTTCAAAATAGGACTAAAAGCTTGTTTTCTTCCAGGTGAGTTCGAATTTCTACATGTACTCTAAACATATAGCACATATGCTGTACTGTGTGTTAGCAAGTTATGTAACATTACCATCTTGTCTTTCTTTTGGTAAGAAATATATTTTAATCTCCTTTAGTCCCATGTAGAACATGGAGTAATGGTGCACGTTCGCCTCTTGTGGCCAAAATGGGTATTACAACACACACAAAAAAGATGAAAACATTTTTGAGGAACTTAGACCGATTATCCTGCCAATCCCTTTTTCACCTGTACTTAAGCCATAAACACAGGGTAGAACAACTATTTAGATCAGACTTCTTCACCATCTTCAGTAGTTAGCAGAGAGAGAAGTAAAGAAATAAATAAGGATGCACAGCTATTAAACACCCAAAGAGAGTTATTACTCTTCTTTACTCAATTCTCCTCTGTCTTCATCACCTCTCCCTAGTCTTCAGTCTGGATTAAAGTTGGGGGCAGACCAAGCACTGCTAGTGTTCAATGTTTTCACTTCTGTGCTTTTACTTCCGAAAAATCCAAAATGCCAGGATTGTCTTATCTTCACAAACAGCAATTAAAGTCTCAATTTAGAATTAGTTTCATTTGCCTGAGGTAAACTCTCGTTGTCTATATGACATCAGTTAATCTCCTGTACAGTCTCTGCCTTCCAAATATCGCTCTCAATCACATCTCCTCTGCAATGACACACTTGCTCTTCTCACTCTTTGCTCCTTTCATATTTCACACTCATTTACCAGCTCTTGCTTCCTCCTCAATTTTCATCCCAATTCCTCTTTTCTACCCGCTCTCCATTTGTCTAACCACCATCGTAAGAGGACAAAACCAATCGTGTCTGTCTCTCTCTTCCGGTCTTCTTTATCTGTATTTGAGCATGAACAGACAGACTGTGCTTCTCTCTCATCTTGGCTTTCAAGCCACTTAAGGAAAACAAGGGAATTCTTCCCTTCTCCTTTGAGAGGTTTGTTATTTGCTATCACCTCTCTTATCTCTCCGCCCTGCTCCCATCTCCTCTCTGTGTCCTCTTTTATACTGATGGTCTGCTCTGTCGCCGTCATCCTTCCTCCTTGTCTTCTTTCTTTTCTTTTGTTATTCTTTCAGGAATGCATGGGAGTCACTGTGAGAGTGATCTGTTGTTAATTCATGGAAAATGGAATTTTTAAAGCTATATTTATACGTTTTTTCAATGCAACTATGATAAACCATTTTCATTGTTAGGCACTGAGAAAAGTATAGAAGACATCTGTCTTTGCCTCCCTCCTCTCTCAAGTGCCTCCATGAAGACCGTGTGCAGGGCTCCTCTCATCCTCTGTCCGCTTTTATTTTCAAGTGCTTCAAAGAAGTTGTCCAGCTGCCATCCTCCGAGTCTCTCTGTCCTCCTCTTCCATCTAACCCTCTCCTATTTCCAGATTCTGCTTGAAACCAGGCCGTTGATCTCCTGCCATCACTTTACTTCTCTCCGTCTGCTGGTCGAGCTCACTCTAGCAGGATTTATTTGCATTAACTTGGTTGCAGCAACCAAGGTTTATATAATTAGTTTGGTGTGTGGACAGATTTGTGGTAGCCTACAGGAAGCGTCTTATCAGCAGCGCAAATGAAAAAAGCAGGAAAATGGAGGGACTTCATTTATGTTGTTGAATCTTTTATCCCAAGATATTTTCATTTAGCACAGAATCAAAACCCCAAGAATGTGGCAGCATATCCATCTAATGAGCCGTCGTTAGACCTTCTCTAAAGTATACGTCCCCACGTCACTTTTCTCCCTCTTCTCTTGTTCTTCGTACTCAGTGATGAGCCAGAGAACAGTCCTCGTGTCCTTTTCAAGTGTCCATCTGCTTTAATTGCCCCCATAACCACATGCATAGCTTTATCAGAACTGACTGCAGGGCAATTAGGTCATGCAGCCGCTGGTGTGTCGAGTGCGTTTCACTGAGTGTTTCAGACCAGATGATCAATGTCCTGTTTGTCACAGTCTGAAACTACATCAATGAGCTAGTCATCATTAATGCTCGCACACACGCTGACAGACGAGGACAGAGAGTGTGCTGTCAATGTCGCTGTGTCAGTGTCATTATGGATGACAGAGGGAAATTCCACAGACAGACATTCATCTACGCCTCCTTCATGTTCATGTACACTTTTTAAGGTTTGTGTCAGGGTGTGTATTGCCTCATCCCCACTGCATATTGACACGTTGATGCCAAGTCAGATATTTTTAAATACATAATAAGCGTGAATTGAGAGGGATTTCTTTTATAGATACTAAATACTTTTGTAAGATATAAGCATAAGTAAGAAAAGCACTATGGAAAAAAAGCATTCCGGCTATAACATTAAAGTACCGTCTACCTGTTCATGCGTCAATAATTCTGATCCGGTAATATAAGGATATAACACTTACAGGGCCCTTTCTGACAAACATACTTTTACTTTTTATACTTTGAGTACATTAATCTGATATTGCTTTTGTTCTTTAAGTGACAATGTGATGGTTAAAAGCTTCCATGAAGATTCCCTACATTACACGGGACAGTGTCCATTATCTGCACCTGGTAAAGCTGGTAAAGCTGATCCATATCTAAGTGAATTAGTGAAAACAGGGTTGAAGAGTAGTGCTCTGCTTCCTCTTCTGGTAGTGCATTAGCTCACTCCGTCACTAATTTCCCCACAAAAGCTTCTGTTGTATTGGTCGATGGTCGTAAAGGGGGGCGATGCACTCTTCCTAATGCACAGAGTAAAAGGAGCCATTACCGGGCGAGAGATGAGGGTCAGGAAAAGAAATGTCACAGAGATGGTAAATATGAAGAAGAGACTGTGAGGTGGAAGAACGCCAATTACAGAAAGCAGGGAATGTATTTATCTCCCCAGATTTATATTTTATTACCAATATGCAAAGCAAAACTAAGTGCATGTCTGGTCGTGGAGGAACAGATTCACTGATGTTTTTGAAGGTCGCCTTTCCAAAGAAATCCACAACTGACGACAAGTGCAGTAAAGAAAATAATTTGAACAATTCAGAAATATCCTTAAAGATCAAATATTTACATTTTTTCCCCCCCGACAGGCGATTTTCAAATTAAAAGTGACAGACTACCACATAGGCCAAGGTGAGAAAAATAGCCCAACCTTTGCTGAAAACACTAATCAGTCATTTATTTAACAAAAAAAGTGTCTCCTGGGAAATTACAGCAAAATTGAAGTCATTAAATCTTCATTTAATCAAATTGTGTTTTAAGGTTATTTGTGTGCGGAGGTGAATCACAAATGTGTTTGCCCGAGTCGTCTGGACAGGAAAGGCTCGGAGACCATCAGACAGGTGGAGACAGAGAAGACGTGCTAATGTGAAGCAGGCGAGGCATGAGCAGCCGTCCTTTAAAGGATGTGTGTTTCCAGGGATGTGATGAGTCGGCAACAGGAACTCATTTCCTGCCATTTTACGATCCAAACTGGATGAGGGCGTAATGCTTTTATTTTGGTACTGGCCAGTTGTTGCATCCTTTTGGCAGCAGCTGATAGCAGACTGGTGACCTGAAGCAGCAATCCTTCTACCTCCATCTCCTCTCAATATTCTTCAGGGTTTTCAAGATGATTATTATCATTATTGAACACATATAGCACTTGACATGTATGTTTCTATGTTCAGTATATGTGTGTATATGTATACATGTGTGATGTCTGGTAAATCGTATATTTATGTTTGTGATGTAAGTTACATTTGCTATTTGTTTTGTGTAAAAAAGATCCAAACTGTTGCAATAGATGTGGTGTAGAGGCTTCGAGGCAGCTTGTGGTTGCACTTAAACCTGCTATGGTACGTTAATGTATTTCATGTGTAAATTAATCTCCCTTTATTCATTTATAAAGCATTTATGTTTCAGTCAAACGTGAGTCATGAGTACTTATGAATCTACAACACATGCTTAATGAGCTCCGTCTGATACCCTGTATCCTTACCTCAGCATGTGTCCTCTCACGCACACACACACACACACACACACACAGAGAGGACATGCTAATGAGATGCAGGGGACTTGTAGGTCAGAGGGACGGGTCACTTGGTCTGGCTCAGGCATTTAATAGTTTCTTAATCTCTTATTATACCAGAGAAAGAAAAAAAAGGGATATAGACCAAGGGGGGGCAGAAAAATGATGACACAAGATTGATTTTCTTTTGCACACCGACAGTTATCACACACTTAATGAACTCAGCAAAGATTCAGAAGGAGACATCTGCGGGAGGATTTAGCAGAGTAAACACATTCCTCATGGAGTCAGATAAGCCTGCTGGAGACGCAGACAGCATCGCAACACTTCTGCTACTCGCTGTCTCCCGAGCACGCTCGCCGAGGTTAACTACTCTCCCCTACATCCTCCTCTGTCAGGGATGCACTGCTTTGTGCAAACCAGAATGACACACACACACACATATAAGACGGACTGTCTTGAGTTATTTATACTGCTGCTGGGAGAAGCACTACACCTCATTCTCTCTCTTTATTACACACAGATACACACTCTGTGGTCTAATTAAAAGCATTTCATACCTCACCCACCATACCCATCCATCTCCTCCCTATCTCGCCCTTCCTCCTGCTCCCTCTCAGTGTAATTTATACGTTCTTTCTCTCTTTTCTCCACACCAACTTCAATATTTCTTTCTCTCTACTGTCCTCTCTCTCTCTCTCTCTCTCTCTCGCTCTCTCTATTCCCACTCCCCAGACAGACATTAGGAGGGAATGGTGATTGATTTCTTTCAACCCACTTTCCTCAGCCTCTGTTGTTGTCTCAAGGATGATTCTCTTATCTCTGCATTACAATTTCCAGAAAGGAAAGAACACATCACTTCTTCCTCCACTTCGACTGTACCTGTTCTTGTAAGGCCCCTTACCCCTTTCCTATCTATTTTAGAGTTAATGGGACTTGATCCTGGCTCCTCCCTCCTCTTTTGTCTTCCTTCTTTACACTTTTTCCTCTCTTTGTCTTCACTCAGTGAGGCAGCAGAGCTGGTAAACAGCAGGATCTTATTTTACTGCTGATCCCAAGCATCAGAGAACTCCCACCAGTTCTTTAATCCATAATACTGTAAGAGCAAGAGCTATGTGGCATGTGTCACAATTGAAAGCCAAGTATCTTGACTTCACAGTATGCTTTTTTGACACATAAAAGGAGAACTTGTAAAAGCAGAAGTGCCATTAGTACATGCTTTGTTACCCTCTTAATCTTCTCTCTTCCTCCCCTCATCCTTCTCGCCTTCACTCATCAGCAAAAACCTTGCAAACACGATTCTTTTCCCTCAGATGAAGTACTTATTTCTGGATGAAGCACTTTCGGAAACTTTGGCCCAGAACTAAAAATAGCTTGCATACTTTAGCATCCTCTGACAGATGAAAGAAGCAATGACATTTTATATTCTAGGAATTTAAAGTTTATAATTTTCTTTCAAAAAGTCCCTGGCAGGGAGAGTTTAAATACTTTTGTCTATTCTTCATCCATCTTCTCTACTCTTCCTCGGTCTTCTCCTCTATCTGTAGCCTCCCTCGCCCTTACAGTGCCTCCTGATCCTCTCCTCTCCCTTTAGCCACATTAGTTATCGCCTGATGGGTCATTAACTATTAAACACCAGAGAGAGGGAAAAGGAGAAGCGGCTGTGCGAGGTGTGTGTCTAGTTTGCAACAATAAATGGACATTGGTGGATGACAACAGAGAGAGTCTACGGATTCTCTTTTCTGTAGTAATAATAAGTGAAATTCAGCGTGCAAAGAGAAGAGAGCAGTGCTGCGTATTGGACAGATTTACATTCACAAATGCACGCCTACTTCTTCCCCTCAGGAAATCAGTGCCAAGCCTCATCCAGTCGAGTTTAAGAAGGTTTTGGGATGATCCAGAGACAGTAAAGCCCTCAGATGACACAAAAGTCTAAGAGGCTTCAGAGGCCAGACTGCCAATTTAGTTTATTGGATTGTGCTTCCACCTAGTGGTCATAGATGAAAGTAGTTGATGTGTCCCAGTAATGTACTTAAGCAACTGATGTTTGTGTAAAACATTGATTTGGAAAACAACATGTTTGGCTTGTGGTGTTAAAGCAACCAGTTGAAAAATGTCAAAATTAATGTAAAATGTAGAATATAACAGCCCCAAATTCAGCAAGGCATTTTGACTTTTCATCACATGCACGACATTACAGTGAAGTTGGTGGCAAAGAACATTTTGTCTACCCCAACAATGCTCATTAAATATGTATAAAGGAAAATATAAATATAAAAATATCAATTAAATACAAACTAAAATGATAAATATGTAGACAGTATTGCAAAAGGATGAAGTGAATGTAAACAAGAATGTTGTGAATGTAGATGCATAATGAGAAGTAATAAATCTAATAAGTCTAACTTTAAACCAAACACTGATGCTTCTGTGTTCCTTCAGACTCACTGATGTTGGGGACGGAGGTCGACCTGCAGCGGGTGGAAAACAGCGTGATCTCCATGGAGACGGTGTTGAAGGCGTGGCTTCAAGAGCAGGGTGGAGACAGAGAGCACCTCCACCTCCTGCTGCCCGGCCCCCCGGACAATCCCCTTCCAGGTGCAGTTACAGCACAAACCTATCCCAGAGACGCAGATGGCATGTTACAGCGACACGATTTCTTTTTAGAGGCCTACTTGTTATGACCTTTGCCCCTGTGTAGTGTGCGTGAAGTGTGAACTGCAGGAGCGTCTGATCAGCCCCGCCCTCATCCCCCTGAACCCCACCCTGGGAGTGATGACCGAGAGCATCCGGGACTTCCTGCCTGTCACTAAGGGATCAGCCAATCAGAGCCAACCGCCACAGAGACTGAAAGTAATCAAGTAAGAGACGGGGCCAGGTGCATTAAAAAGTCAGCTTCTGTCGCTTTCAACTCGGATCTATTCACATGATTTTTGAGCTTCACTTAAAAGGAGGAACACAACACTAGTTTCAAAGTCACAGGCTGCTAAGAGTTCAGAAATGTGTCGTATACAAAGTAACGTGAATGAATTAAATGAAAGACATAAAAATAAATGTTGATACTTTTCCCCACCTTGCACATGAACGCAACATGAGACTGTAATCTAACCTAATCTGTGATCATTTGGCATCATTGTTGTTCTGGAGAAGTGATTGTAATAGTCATGCTGATTACCTTTTACATCATTTAAAATTGGAAAAGTTTAGCTATGAGACTGTGCTCAAAAATGTTATGCTATATGTCAACTACTTTTAACCCAGAAAACACACCTGTTTTGTGTTTTGTACTACTGACCCCAAAATATTCAGTTTATTTTTTTTAATCTATTTGTAACTTTTTTCTTACCACTAACTTATATACCGTAACTATTTTTATGGTTTGTCTTTTTTTCGTTTATTTTATTTTTAAATGACATTTTTTATTTTTTATTTTTTTACCATTTTTGTCATGGACAAATTGTGTTAACGTAATCGATTCCGTTTGATTTCTAAACGGTCCAGTAATACTATAATTGAGTTGGGACTGGGGGAAAGATGAACATATTTAAAGTTTTATTTTAGATATGAAGTCTGTCTTCACCATCTTTCCAGTCACATCCACGCTTCGTTGTTGGAGAGATGAAGCATGAGTGTGTGTGTGTGTGTGTGTGTGTGTGTGTGTGTGTGTGTATAATTATGCGCGCATGCTCCATCAGCCACATATGTAATGTGTCCAGTAAAACCGTGCCGTCTATGAATGGCTCCATTCTCACAGCAGGGAGTAGTGGAATATTTCTGAAGTGAAACTCTGCCGTCACATCAGAGTCGGCTTTGTTCTGCTCTGATGCTGGAAAACACTCAGAACAACTGCTTCAAGCTTAAACATGAGTCAAGTTTCCCCAACTAGTTTGGGAGGAAATGTTTTTATTCTCATATAAAAGAAACACTGGGACATGGTCACAATAAAAAAAACAAGTTTCATAAGAAGTGTTTTATCAGCCTAACAACACATCCTACGAACCAACGAACACAAAACAATATATAGAATTAAGGTTTTTTTACATCTGAATTTGTCTTCCTGCTGAATCTACAGATGGTTGGTAGACTTACAAGTTGTGCAATTTACAATATATATAGTGTCCGTCGAGGAAAAGAATATCATGGTAAAAGGAACTCAAAGTTATTCCATTTTAAATGGCTCCAAAATTGTAAATGCCTGAACATTAAATATACATAGTTGTTTCAGTATTTTCTCAATCATGACAATTAGCAAAAGGTATTCAAGAAGCAACATTTCCGTATAATCAAATTCAGTACACATATTACTTTGAAATACAAATGTGTTATATATATATATATGCAGCACAATACACAACACAAGAGCAGATATTGTTCTGTCAAGGTCACATAGCTTTACTTTGGGGTACATTGAACCCAGGACCTCATACATGCAAAGCATGCGCTCTACCACTGAGCTACATCCCCACATGTGTGTGAATTACACAGCATGTGCATATACTCTATACACAAAACTAACAAAAACAAGTTCAATACTCATTATCCCAACTAAACATTGTAAAACTAAAAGGGGCCTTAAATAAAACAACTAAATAAAGTATGCAGACATTACTTTAGCCAAGCAAAAACTCCCTGAAAAAGCACAAAGATCCCGAGACTTGTGTAATAAGTGTATAAATAAATGTAATAAGACCTCCTCTCCTACGACCTTATTATATATATATTAATTAGGAGCCAACAGGTGATCTGAACTCCAATCAACTCAGGGGACTGTGACATGCAGCACTAATGAAGGGGAAAAGGGAAAAGACAACAAGTACCAAACAAAGAGTGTGACACTGTTTCCAATAGATACACAACAACTCATGTACTACTGGTTGATCAGTGGAACACAACTGCCTTATACGTGTATTGGTATTAATAGTTCTGTGGTTCGAAAGTTGAAATCATTCCCAATAAAATACACACACACAAACACGTATATACAGGCGAGTGCTGCTTGTATTGCATGTACACACAGTGATGATAGAAAGCAAACATTCAGGCCAGAGCTCGGTGAACAGTTTCTTCCTCTTTCCTAATTTGCATTGATTTTACATCTGCAGGAGCTGCAGGAGGAGGGTGTGTGTGTGCGTGTGTGTGTGTTTTGCATACCGGTCGGTCTGAAAGTTATTGTGCTCTGCGTGTGTGCTTTACATACTGAGGAGTCATGATTTACAGCAGTGACATCTAAATGGAGCTGGAGGACGACGCTGCTAATAAAATCATCTTGGCAGGGATGATGTCATTCTTCGTCTCTCTACTCAAGATGATTTGTTGTGTGTGTGCGTGCGTGTGTGTGTTTGCATAGAGACAGTGTTCTGCTGGAACCTCTTCCAGGAGCTTTAGAGAAGTTAGATGACGTCTTCTTTGACATTAAACTGATTGAATAACAGAGTTTTACGCGACAGTGTTTTCCTTTGATTGGAGAAAGAAAAAACAGTGTGTCCTTCATTTTACGTCCGCATGCTAACCAAGGTCGTGCGTGCGTGTGTTTTAGGACACTGCGTGCAGACGGAGTGTGTGAGAGTGTGTTGTACGGCCTGCCGCTGGTGATCCGCCCCACCACCTGCTGGCAGCTGGACTGGGATGAAATGGAGAGAAACCACAACTTGTTCCACGCTCTCTGCCACACACTCAGGGTGCTCGCTGTGTGTTCACCGTGTGACCCTTTTCTGTGCAATTTAGACATTTAAGATTTAACCAGATCTTTTCTTATTATTTATTTATTTACACATCGACAGGTTTAAAGCTTTATTTGACTGGTCACTGTTTGACCAATTACGTCATTGATTTCTTTAAGAATATTTTTCCAGAATATGTGAATATATACACATTCCAGTGAACATATGTGCCTTCTGTAATTTTGATTTATTACAGAACGTTGATAGATCTGGGTTCATTTTATTGTGTCTGTAGTCTGTGATTTATCTTAATTTCAGTTTATTTGCTCTATTAGATGTAAAACAGCTACTCTTTATCTTCCATTTCAACCCTTTTTACATTTTAAGAAAACAGTCCTCTGTGCAATACAAATGCATGGCAGTGTTTCATGTGAGTTTTTCCCTCTTTCAGAGTCGTGACTTGTTCCTGCTGCTGCAGGTGGAGCCTGCACAGAGGTCTGCAGCTGGAGGCTCAGGTCCATATGTGTGTGTGTGTGTGAGAAAGAGAGATGTTGTGAATTCATCAGTCCTTGTGAGTGCACTCATATGCCCCGTGTGTGTGTGTGTGTGTGTCTGTGTGCTTGCTTGTGTACAACACAGGTGTGTATTCTCACTACGTCCTCCAGCCCTCCCCGTCTCTCTCCCTCCTCCTGAAGCCTGTCGCCTGCAGAGAGTTGCTGCTGCCCTGCTGTCTGCCTGTCTCCACCCAGGAGCCTGCACCTGATGCCATGCACACTGTTCAGGTGAGTTGGCCTTTGTTCATTACAAACAAATTACAGAAGTAGACCAGAAGTCAAAAGCAGAAATAGATAGATGTGCCTCCATTTGTGTATTGTTTTTGAAAAGGCTAAACGGCCGGTTTATTTGCATGTTTGCAAGTTATGTTCAAAGTCCACAAACAGTTCAGACATTCAAATGATGCTTGTTGTCTGTCAGGGTTGTCTCGCTCAGCTGGATGAGGAGTGTGTGTTCAACCCTCTCTCTGTGAGCAGTAACCTGTACCAGCACCTCAGGAGCAGAGGCCAGCTCTCACAGCCTCGATACCCATACAGGTCAGAGGGGTTGATGAAATACACGTGTGTAGCCCTGATAGTTTTAGACCAGTGGGACTATCTGGATGTAATGGATGTCAAGGTCAATGATGACACGATAATGAAGACTGTTGATACCAGGCTGCAGAAAGGAGAAGCCCACAGAGACCAGTGTCAACCACTAGAGGGCGCTAAACCCACAGCCAGCAGACCACCGCGGCAGGTAAACACAGCAGCTTCATGGCAGGATAAAGGTCCCGATGTGCGTCAGGAGTCAAAACAAATTTAACGACTATTATATACTTACACATACTTTACCTCACACCTGTTTTGACAATTATACATCACAACAAAAATCCTGTGCTTATCAGAAACAAACAAACAAGCAAAGAAAAGAGACCATGTGACCTGAGAGTGACTCCTCAGGTTGATAAAGCTGCTGACATGCAAAGTAGTTCAGTCGGACACGACGGTGGAACTTAAGCCTCACCTCTCATCATGACGTTTGTATTTGCCCTTCATCTCTTTTGTTCCACCTCCTTCAGAGCTTCCTCCTCATCCTCTTTTTTTTTTTTTATCTCTCTCTAACTGACTTCAACAGACACGTCACCAACACTAAAGGCGTGTGTTCGGCCTGATGACGTCTGAAAGTCTCATTTAGCCACTTGTCAGTCACCGCCTTTTTTAAAGACATGTTAAAGCTTCAAAGTTCACTTGTGGGGTATTTACTGATGGATTTTATGTCATATAACAAAACATGAAAATCTCTAAAGCTTGTGTTTACCACAGACCATATTTCAGGCCTCTAGCCAAAACCTGACGAGGGACTGACTCATTTCAGGGTTTTAGGACTCATTCCTGCTACACTCTATTATTCAGTCAGAGATATCAATATACTGTATATGTTGTTGTTTGAATATCATTCTAATCAGCATGAATTAAGTGTTTTCTAAAACTTTAAAGGCTGTGTGTTGTCTCCGCTCAGCCACAAAATCAGGGTCGCCAACTGGGCATGAACAGCAGGGTCAGAGCCACTGTGGCTCCCCTGCCCTCAACCTCCTCCCACTCCTCCTCCTCCTCCTCTTCCTCCCTGGGACCTCCTCCTGCTAAGGCCTCTCGTCCGGCCCTGACGCTCCTCAGCAGCGGCAGTGGGAGCCGTCGGGCCCCGGCCCCTTCTCGACAGGAGGAAGACAACGGTGATGATGACTCCATGGTAATACAGTGAGAGCACTGGGGGGGTGAGCGGGAGAAAGTGCGCCGAGAGAGCAATACAGTGACACGGAGGTGACGGAGAGAGAGAGAGGCAGCGTAGTGCATCCTTTGAAATCTTTCAGCATCCTGATCTATCGCTTTCCTGTGAACTACAGTAGCTTAGTCAGCACAAACACACTTCTGACTAATCGGTCCCCATTGTAAAGTTTGTGAGTAATCAGGCAGCTCATAAAGGCTTTAACGACTTTGTAAAGGAGGGGAAAATGCACAGCTTCTTTTGATACTTCAACTCATTTGTATTTATTGTCGCCACAAGAATCGTATTAGCTAGGTCTGAATTTAACAAGCCTCCGTATGTGTGTGTGTGTGTGTGTGTGTGTGTGTGTGTGTGTGTGTGTGTGT
>CALSBV010010391.1:294063-317376 GCA_943590825.1 Bovichtus diacanthus
GTGTGTGTGTGTGTGTGTGTGTGTGTGTGTGTGTGTGTGTGTGTGTGAGAGAGTGTGTTTGAGTGTGTGTGAGACTCGCTGCCATTTTTAGATTAGTGAGCCAGCAAAACTTCCAAATCACACACCGTGAACAATGAAAAAGTTGTGAGAAAAGATGAGAAGCAGGGGTACAGCAGCAGGAATATAGAAGCCTGCAAGAGTGTGAAATAAGGAGAAAGACCAAAGGTCCATGTCACAGCACCCACTAACACACAGCCACGGAAAAATCTAGAAACAGGCAGAAACTGGCTGCAAAATTCAGATTCAGTCCTAATAAAGCAGACATACTGCAGCTATAGTACAGACGGACTTATAGACAAACACACACATATGCACATTCCATTTCCATTTTGCCCTTAAGCCCCGGTCTGAACACAGCTTCACTGTTTTAATGAGACAGAGAATAAAGCAGCAGACAGAGGGGCCTCTCTGCTCTCCTTCACCCCCACAGCAAGCGCTCCCTCTGGGGGTTGAAAGGCAGCGTGAGGGGGGTGGATGGAAGGAGAACAGAGAGGAGAGAAACATGATTTTTTGTTTTGTTTTAAACAGCAGCATGTTCTCTAAAATTGACACCAAAAGGTTTGCGCTTAAGAAAACTTTCCATTGTGAGTATGAGATTTTCTACAGTACGAGTTTGTGCAGTGACATGAATATTACATTCACACATTAAATCATTGATTCATGCTCATACGCACATATTGGTCAGTTAGACACACCCATCGTCACTATTATTAATGTATTCCTCGTCAAGGAGCTTTGTCAAACACACACACACACACACACACACACACACACTTAATCAGTCTCCCGCCATTCCACCCCCTTGTTGAACCTTATAACATTAAGGACTACCCAGTGGCAAATGACTTCATGACGTTGTGATGTCACAGGACTTCCACATTCACAGATTACATCCACAACGATCCTTTTGTCTCTGAAGAGAATTTGACCGGACCTCCAAAACTGCTGCCCACTGACATTTTACCCACTTCTCTCTCGCTGTCTCCGTCCTTATTCAGTGCGTTCTTTTTAATCATCACGAACACGGAGACGTTGAGTCAACATGTGTGAATTTCATAAATGCGTTCAAATAGAACAACAGCAGCCTCTCTGTCCGCAAAAAGGTCAAAAGGTCAAAAGGCCAAAGCCAAAGTTCGTCCTTTTAACCAGGACGACATCAGCCACACTCCTCTTTAAATGTCAGACTGAAGTGTCCCTCGCTGTGTTTGCAAATTCATTCTCATGCGTCTCGCTAGTCAGAACATTTTTCAGGTCTTGGCAAGTTTTTTTAGCCGCTGTTTTTTTCCAAGAAAGTTCTTTGTTCATTGTTGTTTTTATGCCTCCACCACACAAACAGCTTTATCTCGTATTGTTGACTTTCTCATGTTCCTGTTCGGTTTTCATGTTGACTGTTTTCAACTGAATTTATTGTCTGAGCTGCAAAGGAAATCGACATGGATTGATGTTATTTGTTCACTCTGTAAATCAGTTGTAATATTTCAGCTGTTGTGTCATTTTAGGATCTTTGTTTGTTCTACATATTTAAATATTCATTGAACTTCTCTCAGATCTGTATTTTTTGTATGAACTGGTTAATAAATTGTCTTTAAGTAACATTTTGGTGGGAGGTTTACTTTGAAAAAAAGAGCATCAAACCACTTTTAACCTTTAACACCCACTGGTTCATCTAAAGAACGCGTCCAGACAGGAAGTGTTATGAAAGGTTCTTGAATATGGACATGTAATGTAGTTATTGATAGATAAGTCTCTCATCTTTGCGGTCATTGTGGTTACTTAAAAACAAACAACACCCTGTAGTCAAAATAATCCAGACACAATGCAGGTTGCATACGTGGCAGCTCAATTGAGAATACCCGCAGCCTATAAAAGGTTGTTTCAAACATTGCACACAGACCATTTTTTGTGGATGAAACTAGCTAGCCAAGCAGCTGGTAACTTAGCTTTCGCTATGCTAACGGTTCCTCCACCCAATCTCCACTCTCTCATCTAAATATGGTCACAAAAAAACTAAACAAGATAGCGACGGCCAAAATGACATGACCAGCACTCTTTAGTGTGCATTCACCAGACAATACTTGCTGATTTTGTCTCCTACTTTTTAAGTTTTGCTTCATCATTTCCTGAGGGTGGAGAGGTGACCGTTGGCTGCACCATTTTGTTTCACTTTGCAGACAGTGACTACATGTCTATGTATCTCAGTCAGCATGGACGGGACACTTCTCGGTTATTGTCATACTTTGGCTGATAAACTGTATTTTTGTGGATAGATTTAAGGCTTCCTGTTCCTGTTCCAGGTGGTGCTGAACTGCACCACCTGCTAGATGTTACCATTTCAGAAATGCATTTGTCCATTCTGTTAAATAAATAAAATAATTGTGTGCCTGTGTCTTTTATGCTTGACTAAAAGTGCAACAGCATGTCTACTAGGTCTCAACTTATATATCTGAGTCAGGATAATAATAATAATGCTGTGACTTCCTGCTTTATTCTCCATGTACCGTTTCCTTTTTTGCTACAATCTGCAGAACAGAAGAAAACTCAGACTCTATCTGTCTCCCAAACTGTAATACACTGTCTCTTTCCTGTAATTGTCCTTACTGGGCAACAATGAAGGAACAGGACTCTAATATACAGGCAGACTACCAGAGAAGGAACACACACGAGTCACATACACAGGCAGGGAACAGCAGAGCCGAGTAAGAACAGAAAGAGGAAGTGCTTCTTTGTGAGGAAGTGAGGAGGTGAAGTCAGGATGCTACATGACCTGAACTGTAATCCCAATGTCAGTTATCTGAAGGTTCTGCACTCTTACCCAAGTCTAAAAAGTCTAGAAAAGACTGGAAATATCATTTGCTGATAAGCATGCATCTGAGTCACATCCTGAACATAAAACACAGCTTCAATCACCAAATTTGGTCAAGAAATCAAACTCTGAAAAAGTATGGAAATATGAACTTAGTTTGCTCTTAGAAAAACGTTGTCCTGCAGAGTTTGTTGGGCACATTTTGCAGAGCACAGTTATTGGTCTAGCAGGGTCACAAGATCACTGACACTAGCTGAAAAAGTGTTTTGCTTAGGCATCCGTTTTAATTTTGAGGCAATGGATTGACAATCTGAATGAGAATAATTTCCTTCAGACACGAGAACAGAGTGAATGAAACTCTTCATGACTGAACAGGTTCGCCCACGCACAGCTAAAAATAACAGCTGGTGGTCTGCAGAGTCAAGAGAAAGTTTCAGGTGCGTCTGAAGGCAAACACACGTTCTCCTCGTCAGATGTCCGCAAGACTAAAATCTCATATTTCGATAATTCCGCAATCTAGAAAACAGAATGAGGAAATGCAATTGAGTTTCAGCTCGGGGCTGTTTTAAACTCAGAGATGCAGCTGACAGGTGTGAAACTGTTTCGAAACAAGCAGGGTCTCAACACATCTGCATTTAAAATTATGAAAGTTTAAGGAACTCCACTGAAAAATATTATTAAATCATTTATGTCAAGCAAAACACACATCAGTAATTCACATTTAAATAATTGCATTTGCAAACTGATTAAGAAGATGAGGTTTAGACATTAAAAATTAAAAAACATTAAACATTAAAGCTGCACCAATCAATGTGTTTATAAAATGATATTATTTCAGTGTTGTACAGCTTGTTTCATTTTTCCCTAAGCAGCTACAGAATCAAGCAATGGAGGTGTAAAGGTGTGTTCAGACAGAAAGCAAAGCAAATATTTGCCTTGTGTCAATCATGCAAGTTGAACTGTGAAACGTTTGTGTGTATTTGTGAATCAGCCAGTAAAGACTGTTTATAAATGAGGAGGTTGTCACCGTGAAGTCACTCATTGTTTTGTGAACTACTGTTTTGAAGCCTTGAGTTTGGGGTTTTGACCGTCGCCATCTTGGTTTTTTGGAACTAGAAGTGACCACATTTGAACTGTGAAAAATACATTTTTAGGCGAACAAATGTTATATTTAATGAAGTGAAAACACACTGTGAAAGAGTTGGGAAAAAAAGCAGTTTTATCATCTACTTTACTATAAGGATTATAACTGAAATCAAGTGAGAAATAGGGTGATTTCCTTATAGACTCTTACACAGACGGACATTTATGAGACAAGCTGAGACATTTTCAACTTACTTCGTCTTCATGAGTGCAAAGTTTTGTATTTTATCTTTTTGATAGCAGACCGTCCAGCCTCCACAAGAAGCACCTGTTGGTGTAAAGCCTCTTGTTATTGGACTGATCCTGTTCTCTTTCAGTAAGTCTGACATGACCTTTAAATGCTGAGGATAGACAGAGGACAAGAAGACCACAACTATCATGATAATAGTCAAAGTGTGTGTGTGTGTGTGTGTGTGACATCTACATGCAGAAATGTGGAGAACTCAAATCTGCAGATAGAAGTGTCTGGCCAAAGACAGAAACAAACAACACACACACACACACACACACACACACACACACACAAGCTGTGTCTGTCATTTTTGTGTCGAGCTATATTGAAGTGCCTCCTACTTCAAGATTTAGCAATAAATTAAAGAAACTTTTGTAATGCAGTGGGGTTTTGTGTGTCATGTGTCCTGCAGCAAAACATCAAACTTGACATTTCTTCAAAAACTGAGAAAAGTTACAAAAAGTAGATCTGAAACTATGAGGTCTATGATATGGTTTCAGTATGAGGCTACCAACCTTGAGCACACACACACACACACACACACACACACACACACACAGTGATATGGCAGCAGTGGTGGAACGTACCGTATGCAGACACACAGTCCCACTCTGACGTTGGGTAAACTGAACCAAGTTGCAGCAGGCCCGTTTGTAGATTTCTCACTCGCCTCTCGTTGTCACACGTTCATCGGCGACCAGGCAGTCGGGCTGTTCTGCAGATATGTGAAAGGTCAACAGATGAGGAGAGAAATGTGAGGGAAGGAGGAGCGGAGGCGACAGAAAGCACAGAAGAGATTTTTGTAGGAACAAGATCTGACTCTGATTTTTATATTGGTATATTTTATATTTTAATTAGTTTATCTCATCTTACAGCTTTTTGTTATTTTATCTTTTTGTATGTTTATATGACTAATGACCTTATTGCAACTAGTGTTTTTCAATACATGTAATCGTACCGTTGGCCCAAACAATAATAATAATGAAAATGAATACACATACAGATGAAAAGGGTGAATGTTCCTCAGAGCTGAACCACTGAACTCATTTGAGATTAAGCATTCACAATAAATCTTCCACTACAAACACTCAGCTGTTTGCAGTTCACTTCGACAGCCTGACTGTAAATGTGTGAACAGCGATCGGGATATTCCAGTGAGGAAGTGTTGAACCATATTAAAGAAGTAAATGTTGACAGCATGAAAACACGACCATGTTCTTTGTGCTGTGTGTGTACCATGCTTATTTTTCCAATGAGTTCACAGAGTTTAATGAGTAAGACAGAAGTTTGTCGTTGCTCTTTCTCCTTCTGTTTTTCCTCACCCACTCTGTCTGAGAGGACAGGGGAGGGAGGGGGAGACGAGTCAGGAAAGTTAGCCTCAACGTGTAATCAAGTTACTTTTGGAGGACTTTCCCGTCCAGAAAGTGCTCCAGCAGCAGGTGGGTAAATAAAGAAAGAAAAAAAGGGGATAAAGAGGGATGACGGGGATAAAGAGCAGCAGCAGTGACGGGAACAGTCTGTACGTGTTGTGCAAGCCAACCAGACACAGACAGGTTCATCCAGCCAGCATTCATCATGTCAGCATCTCTTTCACCTCCTTTCTCCGTCTTTAAGTCTTTTCTTCTCCTTCCTTCGGCATCCTCGGCGCAGGATAAACACCCCCCTCCCTCTGCAGCGTTCTTTAATGTTAACAATTATCTGTTTTTTTCCTTCTATCTCCCCATTTTTCCACCTTGTATTCCTGCCCTCCTCTGACGGTATCTCTCTGCGGTTAAAATGCACAGCGTGTCCGACACAAACCAGCCACCATTAACTGTCACCGGAGCAACCGAACAACAGAATTAATGCAGAGAGGGAGAAAGGAAGGAAGGAAGAAAGAAAGTCTTTGCTCCTTTTTTTGAGGCTCAACTTTTAACAGTCTGATTAAGTGGTTAGAAACCAACTGAAACAACAAAAACAGAGCGTGGCAGAGGGAGGGAGGTGAGGTCAGACTGTTTACTGTCCCGTTTGGCCCGGAACAGAAAGTCTTTGAAACACTAAAAGATCTCTCCGATTAGCTCCTGATGGGACAGGCACACACTTCTCGTTTGAAGATCCTTTTTTAGGAGCCATTTTTATTAATAGTTATATTTACAGACAGCACAGCTGTTTCTGACACATACTGACACATTGCAGGGAGTTGATTAGTTTCATATTTAGTTTGTCTGTACATAGAAACATAAAGGATTCAATAACATTATCTTGACCTGGAAGTCACTCATGTAATTCAATAGTCACATGAGGACCTCATTACCTCTTCATGCCCCTTTTTTGTCTTAAAATCCCACTTTTCATGTTTCCTCCAAAACAGTAGCAACAATGTTTTTCCATTTAGTGGATCCGAGGATGCAACCATGTCACATATTAGTGTCATGGGCTGAAAATGTTGTAAATCTCACCGGTTTATTCGGATTTAGGATGATAAATCAGTCCAGAAAACACAAACAGAAAAAGATCAGCTCCTTTTGGTAAAGCTTAAAAGATACTCCAAACCGAAGCAGTGCAAAAAACATGTTTCCCAGTTACTTCATTGGCACAGCGGACATTTTATAAAAGAAGAGCCAAGCTGCTCTCTCAGCTTGTTAAAGTGAAGCCTGTAGGCCGGGCTCCTTTTGGCAAATCCAGACAGTTTCTATGTGTGTGTGTGTGTGTGTGTGTGTTCAAGTGAAGTGGCTGCTTCCAACCACACTGTGGCTTGGTACTCCAGTTATGGGTTTGACCATGCAAACACTCACTCTTTCTCAAACACACACACACACACACACAGAGGGTGGCCCTACAAAAGTTGCACTCCACGTTCCAAAATGCAGCCGTGATGTGGTTTTCTCATAGTTGATCTACTTCGAATGAATCGACTGTCTCAAATAATTATGCCAGTCCACAGTTTGAAGAAATATGCTTACAAAAGCTGCATGAATAAAGGCATCGACCAAGTTTTCTGCATTAGCACTTCTCCTCTTTTCATTTTTTTGTCCCTATAGCAAAAGAAACATGTCAAATATCTCCAAAGTTGTCATAGATGATATCAGGTGATCGCAGCGGCGCCTGGTGCTGGTTGTACCACAAATTAGCAGGAGGAGGTTTCCGCTTCGACACTTTGCTGTACAGCTCCATCCCCACGTCTCCTCCTCCTCCTCCTCCTCCCCAAATACTGTTGTTGTTGTTCACATTACTGCCTCCATGTTTCCCAGGGGGCAGCGGCACCGGCTCCTTACGACCAAGCCTGCCCGGCTTAGGGGCAGTGACAGGTTTAGGCCACCTCGGCGCCGGAAGTTGCGGCGCGCCACGGCTCGGGGCCAGCTGAGGAGGCGAGTGTTTGTGGGACTCCGGCGGATTTCCAAGCGAGGGGGTGCTGTAATTTCCCTCCGCCCCCTCTTCCTGTCTCCTCTGTTTGTGGGCCTCGTCATAAATACTCATCCCTGAACTAGAGGACGAGGCGCACCCCTCGGGTTCATCGTATATGTGCTCCAGACGAGCAGCAGGAGGCAATGAAGCCCCTTCTGCTTGACCTCCTGGGGGTCGCCTGTTACTGTGCACCCCTCGTCCTCCCCCAGCAGCCCCGTTTAGACTCATCGCACTTGTTTTCTGGTTCAGCTCCAGGCTGATCCGGTCATATACGTGCGAGTACAGATCAGGCAGCTTCCTGTGGTTGTTGCCTCCAAGGAGATGATCCGCTTGCACGGCACCTCCCGAAGCCTCGTCTCCTACTGGTCGGAGGCGTGGGGTGGGCACTGGAGGGGTGCTGCTTTGACCTTTGATAATGTCCACTGGGTCGGAGTAGAGGCAGTCGCTGCTGTGCAGAGGCAGGCGGACTGAATCTGCTGGCTCAGAATAAAGACCTGCATGTTCGTCAGCTGAGGAAAAACCTTTTGCTGCCGCCTGCCCCCTGGCAGACTTTGGAGGGGCCCCCCCACCTCCCAAAACTACCAACATGGCTGGAGGTTCTGGTAAACTCCTCCCCTTGAGCACTCCGGCTGTTCCTTGTCCCCTTCCTCCTCCTCCTCCTCCTCCTCCTCCATCTCCACCCTCTCTCTTCCCCAGCACACCATCAGCAGAGCCCGGTTTGCTGCCGCCTGAATCGCCGTCTGCCTCCCGACTGCTGCAGCTGCTGCTGTCTCCACTTCCTGCTGTTAAGCTACTAGGAGCGGCGTTGCGTATGTGCTGCAGTGGCACAGGGCAGTCTGGGTCAAAGTTGGTGGGGAAGCTGAGGTGGTGCTCCTCAGCCAGGACCTTCTGCGACTGGATGGCCTGGTCCACCAGCGTGAAGACCTCGTTGCCTTGCTTGGTGTCAAAGGTGAAGTTACCGGGGCCCGAGTCGCAGCGCCGGCCTGCTTCGAACGAAAACATGACCTAAAGAAAGAAAAGGGAAAATGTTTGAATGCATTTACGTGTTAAAGTGTGTGTGACTAAATAAATCTATACATAGAAGTCTGAGTAAATGCCAACATGGAACTGAAGTAATGGAGCCAGTCACAGAAGTCACAGCGCTCTTTTCCAGCCATCACTCATTTATCATTTTCTTGGCACTAAATGAATGCTTACTTCCTTTTTCCACATATCAATTACGTAGTACTTCACTGCTTTCACTGAATTTCTATTTCACAAACTTCTTCCCCTGCACATACAGATCAATGTAGGTACATCTTTTTTATCTTGTTTGTGCATAACATCAAAGTTTCAGTCTCGACACTACCATAAATAAACTGTGTAGACAAACCAGAAAGATCTCTTAAGGTCATCTGTTATTTTTAAAACCTGGTCTCAATCTCCGAAGCATGTAAAACAACCACAGACTCTAAAGCTCTAAATATACCGACCACATGCACACACACTGCTGCTAAAAGTATCATTTGCACTTCCTAACTACGATCAACCGTTGCGTTCTGAACTTAAATTTCACACACCACACTTCCTCTGTGTGTGCTAGTCACATTTGTACCCACCCGGTCTCGCCCGTATCTCCTCAGCAGCTTGTAGGGCCACACGAGAATGTTCCTCTTGGTCTTCGGCTCCTTCAAGATCAGGATGTCGTTTTCTGCTTTCAGCCAGTAGTTGCCCGTCAGCCCGCAGCGCTCTGACGCCTCGGTGCGCTGAATGCTCACCCAGAACTCGTTCACTGCGAGGAGAAGATCACAGGAGAGGTTCTGAAACCAATCTTTCCTTGATTTTATGTGGATAGGTGGCGCACAGTGATTTAGATTACTCACGTGATTGCATGAGAATTCATGTGTAACAGTAAGACTATCGTCAATGTTTTGTAAATTAAATGTTTCTTTGTTTTTACTAATAAGCAAGATTTTTCTTTGCTCATATGTTGGACTTGTGCTACTGTAATCAGAATTTTTAGAAATATTTTAGTTTAAAAAAAAAAAAAAAAAGAATAATTTGTCAGCAGCCCCCTGCAGCAACCCTGAGACCCATGCATTAAGACAATTATCTTTCTGTTATCTGTTTTCTGAAATGCTATGTTGAAATATGCAAATGAGGCATTATCTAATGTTAACATTTGTTGAATGTGGAAGAAATCTACAGACGCAAATAGAGAAAGATTTGTCAAATAAACACCTAATTGTGTATTTTGGATGTTTTCTTTCCACTAGTCTGAAAGAAGACAGGTAAAATAGCCTATACTCTAAAAATTGACCAGTGCATGAACAATGTTTTTGCCTGAAGGTCTTTAACTAATGTAAGACCAGACTGTTTAGTGTCCGTACCCTCCTCCCTGGAGTAGTAGATGAGGTTTTCAGACATCTGCAGGTCCAGGGCTCCTCCATTAGAGTCTGCAGCAGTGTTGCTGCTGCCTCCACCCTGCTGATACACAGAGACTCCATATTAGGATTTTCATAGTAAATGAATTAGCTTTTTGTTTGTGTTGTACTTTGAACTGTGTGTGAACAAAAGGAGGAGAAACCTAGAAAACGTTCCAACACAACCACTGGAAGGACAGGGTAGGAAAGCATGAGAGAAGAGAAAGAGAATAAAGTTAGAGAAGCGGATGAAGTCGTCCTCCTGGAAACTCCCTCTGGCTTCCTCTCTGCAAATATGTGTAATATTCATGTGTGTGTGTATGTGTGTGTGAGTGCACACAATAGAAGCTGTGGTCTGTTTAGACACTCCAGGGGCATGTGGGAAATTTTGGAAGACACACAAACAAAAAGAATTAAACTGCCGTCCCAGTTGAAAACAGCAGTTCTGTTTTCCACTAAGCTAAGGAGTTTTGTTTTTCTTAATTTAAATATTTTTGGTCACATTCAGGCTCAAAACACACACATAAAAGAAAGCTGGTGCTTTTAAAAATCATCCGAGGAGAGAAAAAGATACCTGAAATGCGATGTCACACATGGTATCCATCCAGTCCTTGGCGGCGTTCTTCTCTGTAGCGAACACGTGCGTCTTGTCGTTGGTCTCCACACAGAAAGCTGCCATGTTTTCTTTGGGACAGCTCTCCGTCAGCGCTGGCAGGATGGAAATGCACTCCGACAAGCGGATGATCTTTTTGTCAAGCTTCCTGGTTTTCTCATTGGACCCGCTTCCCGAGACTCCGGTGGTCCCCCCTCCTCCACCCAAGGGTGCATCGTAGAACTCGAGGCGGGCGATGCCGTTTTGGCTGGCGGGGTAGAGGACGAACCAGCTCTTCTTCCATTTCTGATGAGAAAAAAAAAGAGAGGAGAACATGTAAAGCTGCACTGATCTATATTTTTATAGTATATATTGATCGAAGACACTATACGTGATGTGAAAGGTGTCGCTCAAAGGGACGACCCACAAATAAATATCACTTTGATTCCATTCCTTTCCTACAATATACATATTAGAATTTGAGTGTAGGGTACTCAATTGTATGACAATTTTACTTAGTTTACCATATTGATATTCTTGAGTTTCATTGTTTTTTTGCTTGTTCTCTTTCAATTTTTAGTTGAGATATTCTTTTGTTTTCATATGTTTTTCCAGATCATTGTTATTATTGTATTGTATTGTAATACATGTTTTTGGTTCCGTTTGTTGGTTTGTTGGTCAACAGGAATAACCCGATATTTATTCAAACCTGGTGGAAGGGGGAAGCATGGGCCAAGGAAGAAAACCATTACATTTTGGAGAGGATCAATATCATGGGGCGGAAACATATATTTATTTGTATTTATGGAAAATGCCTTGGCAGAGGTCTGACCACTCCGAGTGCTTTTTATGTATTTATTTCTCTTATTTGTATTACAACAATAAGCCACACATGTTTTGTGTCCCTCTAGATTAGTAAACCAGCATTTCACATAGAAGGATATTTCTGAATGTTGGAAAACAGAAAATCTGATTTTTTGGGGGGTTTTGCAACACACTGTCCTGTTCTGTCTGGGGAGGGAAGAACAATTTGCATGAGGTTGGTTCAGATAGCAAGGGGGAAAATGCAAAATGCAGAGTTTGCGACAAAATAATCAAAAACTGATGAAAAGTGGAGAATGTTACCGTTTGAAGTCCACAGAAGATGTGAGTCAAAAAGATATATAAAGGTCTCTCTCTTACCTCTTTTCTACTGACTAAGGCTTAATGTAGGAGGCATGTGGGGATAAATCCAATGCAGTTTGACTCATACGCACACACCACTGTTCCCTCTTTAATCAATCAGTAGCAGTGCACCAGTTGCAGAATTAGTCACCACTGCTGTGGTAAAATGAGTACAAATTAAGTGTGACAAGCCTCATCGTCACAACTACAACTGGAACCCAATGTCAAAGATAATCAGGGGCAAAGGGCAAATTGCCCCTAAATTGAAGGTATCTGCCCCATAAAACACTATCAAATTGTGTGATTACGTATGTAAATGCCTCCAAATTTAAAACTGTTTTTATTATTGAGATATTATTTACAAGGAAGTGTGCTGTGGCCCCGAGCAGGTTAAAAATAGGACCCGGTCCAAACTAGGTGCCTGGTGCATCTCTCCCTGAGGACAGCAGCGAGGAAGAAACAGCTAACAATGATCTCTTCCTCCCAAGGGACAAAAAGGGACACGACCGAACAATATGACACGCAATGCTGAACAATCAGACGCACAGCAAGTGTGCAAGACTCCAGATGTTCAGCGCTAACAATGGACATGATGATACACTGCATGTGAGATTATGTGCAGTCACTCCAGAAGAAGTCTAAATGTGATTACTGTAAAAGTGAATGAGACACCAGAGATAACAAGCTTGTTTGGGAAGTCCCTGAAGTTCCCTGTTAGCCCTCTGGACATGTGCATGTGTTTGGCTGTCACACTATGCCTCATCTCAACTACGTTTCTTCAAGAAGTGTGTGTTTCCCCCCCGACATTCACTCAGTGTGGCGGAAGCTGCCTGACAGTCAGAGAGCTGAGCTTGTGACAGGAAGGTCGGCGGTTTGAAAATCCTTCGACCTGCGGGGAAAATCCTGCTAACAGAGAAGAATGGGACACAATAAAACTAAGGAAGACCAAGCAAATGAAAACTGTAACCTCACAGCGGCTGAATAATGAACACACCATTAATACAAGATATTCAAGTTACTGCTGACATCTCGATTCATCTATGGGCAATGGTTACATAATAACGAGTGTTCTAGAGTAATCTTAACAGTGCAACATTGCACTTTCCTTGATTGAGCTGCTAAATTAACACGACCTATATGCAGCTCATTGCACCTGCCAGTGCAACAACAACAGACATTTGAAAGCACAGAAGTTACTAATCACATTAACGATGGCTGCGTTGTATTTAGGTGTCCCAGTGAGACATGGAAGTGTGACAGTGAGCCAACATGCACAATACCAGCAGCCTCCTGTTGGGTAGTTTAAGCTATAACAACAATGTATCACATGTTATAAAATCATCATATGTATACCTGAAACGTTTTAGTCGACGGACAGAAAAATAAATGTCTACTATTTGCCAATTATTTGGTTGAATCAATTAACAGTTTCAGTCATTTTTCAAGCAGAAATAGTGAAACTATTTAAATATTATTTAATTCCAGCCTCTCAATTGACGGGATTCCTGGTCATATATATATATATATATATTGTAAAATAAATATTTTTTAAAATTTTGGTCAAACAACATTTAAAGACGTCTTGTTTGGCTCTGTGAATTTGTAATGGCCATTTTTTGACATTTCATAGACTAATCTATTATCAATTAATTGAAAGTTATTGGCAGAATAGTCAATAATAAAAAATAATCGTAGCCTTATTTGTATGTAAAGTCTTTATCTGCAGAGTAACTAGTGTTTATAACTAAAGGAGTAAAAGAAGAATATGTGCTTCTTTAATGCAGTGAAGTGGAAGTATAATGCGTTCATGTATTGTAAACATCACAGTTATTGCAAGAACATAAATGATAAAAACGGAGTTGCTCGCACACACAAAAGAAAACTTCATCTACTTCTAATACACACCAAGTTTCAAAAGTGAACACATGCACATGTGTATGCACACACTATGACCCGATAAACGAACTGCCAGAAAGGACAGGAAGTGTGTGGGATGGTCATTACCCAGGATTCTCTTCACTTCTTCTTCTGCATCCAGGTGTGTGTCAGTGTATGTGTGTGTATGTACATATGTGCATCTGTGCATTCTGGACCATCTGTTGCTGCGCGCACATACAGACTCTGACAAACGTGTGATTGTGCAGTTGTGTACATAAACAGGGTGTGTGACATTGACTTAGATGTGTGCGTCTGCATGTGAAACAGCTGCTCCATATAAGGCAACAGACCTCTATCGGCCAGTGGAAATTATGCAAAAAAGATCATGATACTTCCTCACTGACATGACCTTTTTGTTCACAGGAATAGTATCAGCTGCATCAAGTTCGTATAAGAAATGTACGTTGCAGCCTTATGTAGGCCGTGCACAGCGTTCCTGCTTATGTGCCAATTTAGTTCTTTAGTCAGTACATCAACACGTTTAATAGATTAGCTGCTTGTATGAGTTTTTGAAGCAAAGAAAGAATAACATCTTTCTATCATGATGCCAGCAGATGCCATATTTTTGTTGTTTTCATCTGTATCAGTAAGTTTTCAGCTGCTCTCAACGCTGAAGGTGACGTAGTAGCAGTTTTGTTTTCTTTTGAGATCATTTTTCATAAACAACAAAGATGATTCTAATTCTGTCATGTCTACAAAACTTATATTCATTTGTTTATGAATTTGCATCACATTTTCATTGTGCACACATTTACCATTTTATTATTTTGAGATACAGAAGAGCTTCTCTGTGGGATTCAGTGAGAATTCACCCTTGAAAAGCTGCTGTGGGGACATTTTTGGCTGTGCCAATGCATATGGCATGGCATGGCAATTTTGGCAAAGGAGTAACTGTTGTTGTTTTGTGTTTTTTTTATTTTTTATTTTGAAAGTTGAACCTCATAAGTCTATAATAAACAGTGTAGCCAAAAACAGACACTCAGCCTTAAGGACAAAAATGTCCCCATTGAACCCTATAAAACCACAATTTTATGATCCCACAGCCATTACAGCATAGAATCATGAATTATATTATATCAGGCTTTACATCTGGCTTCAAAATAGTAGTTTTTACTATTTTCCAACAGATTGAGCCATTTTCTCACGATGCAAATACATGCCATCTTCCTGGTTTCCAGCAGGAAAAAAAAAAGCATAACAAAACACACAATAAGGGGCAAAACATATAATTTAATTATTACATATAAGTAATAAGTAAATGTGATTATTCCATTTTATATTATGCCTTTTATTTATATTATTATTACATTGTAATATAAATAACATAATACATAAAAATGTTTACAATATATATTACCAATACCAAAAGAAAAAAACGTTTTATTCTTTTCAGCATGCGCGTGCTGTTCTGTTTGTCTGTTCTCTGAAACGTGTAAGAGAGGAAGAAGGGAAACGGAGAAAAGCTGCGTGAATGAGTGAGAAGAAGTGTGTGTTTTAGAAAGAGTGGCAGACCGCTGATGTGACCACAGAGCTGCTGCCCTAACCTCCGTCTGTAAGTGCTGTATCCACAAAATAAAACTCCAACTGAACTGGGAAGAGTTTAGTGGAGTAAAGTAAATAAGCTTTTAGGTTGTTGTTTGTTATCTACCTGAAACAGATTAACCAAAACTGAAACGCACTGAGCAGGAATTTAAATGAAACTATGTTGTAAAAATCAGATTACAGTGATTTACAGTTATGAGTCTTAGATTTACTGCCACTTTATATTTAACATCTTCAAATGAAATCAGAGAATATCAGCTTTGTGTTACTGAAACATGGGGAGTCAAGTAAAAACATGCCACATTTTCACATAAGCAATTTCATTTATAAACTATTTTATAACTTAATTATCTTCTTTTTTATATATTTTTTCAAATGTATTATTATTTTTTTATTTTTTTCACCATAATGTAGGAGGTTCTTCTTCGGCAGCTTTGTGAAGAATAAGTTGCTCGTGTGTGTGTGTGTGTGTGTGTGTTCCTTTATAAACATGTTATTCTTCTTTAAAGCTAAAACAATAAAGATGCTTCCATTTTTTCTATAGTGCACATGCCGTGTATCCCCACAAATGGCTATTTCTGGAGCAGACAAATATTTTAAAGGGAGATAAGGATGTCCAGAAGTAGGTCAGAGTGGGTAACACCAGTGACGGCATGCTTACAACTACAGAATGATATGCGATCAAGAGTCCAAAACCCAGCGAGTGTTTTTAGTTCAGTTTAGAAGACTGAAAAACCAAAACCTTTTCTGTTGATCGACTCAATGATTCATCAACTCAATGATTAATTCCAGCTTCACCAGCACACAAAGGCTTGAGACAAGGCGTGCATAATGCAGGGACCACCTCAGAGTAATGAAAGTTGTTCTGACTGAACTAAATGCACCTTTAAAAAGCTTGTTTAGGAAATAAAACTGATTTACCTGCAGTTTTACATGCATATAGTAAACACATCCTGTACGGCAAAAATGTCTTGAGTAAGAGGATTCCAATAGTTTGTTTGAGGTCCTCTTTGGAAAAGCACAAAAATCACAAGAAAACTCCTATTTTTAACTCTTTTTAAACACTTAAAAAGCATTTAGTCAAAAAGTGTTTACTAAGAGAGTGACATGTGTGTGACACACAGTGTAGCATTTACAAAATGGCTGACCAGAGATTGTTCTCACCAAACACAGTGGATGATACAGCAAAATGTAAACCGTTGGAAAATAATTTCATACACATCTTCATACTACAAATGATCTGGTGTGTTTCTTTTCTGAGAAATGTGATTTAGCGTCTGAGATTCTTCCTGCTGATGAAAAAATGAAGAGAATATCAGACAAATCCCATTAATCCATTAGGCCGGTATTACTTTTGACATGACTCCGTGTTGAAGCTGTCTGCATCCTCTACTATCCACAGTAAACCTCATCTGCAGCCTACAAACTACAAACTGCAAATCTAAGCATCTTGGATTTGTGTGTGGCAACAAGCAGATGCACATCCAGACATCTTCCACTAAATCATGCTCACAGTCACGTCACTCTGCTGTCAGTTTTATCCACAATATGAAAAAAAGAAAGCGCTCCAAGTTTAAAAACTGCAATTACAACAGCATAAAGTTTAGGACTCTGCACTGGGTCTATTGTTCTATAACCACATTTACTGAAAACACACAAGTCAACTACAGTTCAGACTGCAGCGCCACAAGTCTTCGGCATGCTTTGGATGTTATGAATACCTTTGTAATGCAGCGTGTATTAAACTTCAGAGGAAACAGCAGATTTGTTTCTCATCAGTGTCTGGGAAATCGTTGTTAAACACTTAATTGTTCAGTGTAGTAGGCACGCATGATTGTGGGCACATGGAACTAAACCAAAACTGAATTAATCTGATTAATCAAGTTCAAGAACTTTACTTGTCTGAGGGGCAATTGGTTCTGCTGAAGTAGCGATAAAAACGACAAAGGGCACGACACACAAGATAAAAAGCCACACGTACATAATCACACGTACAAAAAACACACAATACAAGAAGAATCAAAGGCGAACACATGACGTACAAAAGTTACAGTATTGTAATTTATCATTTGGGAAATATTGGACAAACATGAGTGCCCTATCAGAATTCAAGTTAAAAAGATTCATTCAGAAAGCAACATGTAAAGCACAACAACGTCGACAGATTTTCGTCAGCAGACAAACAAAAATGTCCAATAATCAAACACATTCGTCAATTCAAATTACCAAAATCTTTTTCTCTTGTTCACCGTCAGTACAGCTGGAGTGCCTTGTGTCTTCTCTGTGTATCAACTTTGGGCAAAGTTTAAGTTTTCATTTGCATAACAGTACGGGAGAAACATACCAAAAAAAAACGAAACAACTTGTGCTCTTGATAATGTTATTTCATAACAATTCTACTTGATTCCTTGTGTTACTAGCCCCACCCAATACTGATAACTGGGTTGGATATGGACATTAGAAACTAAAATCACAATGTAAAAACGCAGTATATGACAGCGAGATGCATCTTGATGGTTTACATCTTCACAGCCTGCTGTACAAACTCAAAAATGACCTGAATTCACACATGATAAAACAGCATTCAGAAACAGAAACCTGGGTCAGACGTTACCGCTGCACTCTAAAGTCACATTTTCCATGCACATAGGAACAAGCCTATATGAGTGTGTGTGTGTCCACTGACAGCTCTACAGATTGCATAATTCACCCAGCAAACCTCAACCAGTTTCAACACTTTCAGCCAACTTCCTGTGCTATTCTTTTCTACGCTGGTGCTTTTTTATCCACTTCTGTTCTCTTCTGCTTTACTGTGAAAAGATAACGTGTCATTTATGAAAATGTGGAGGTAATGTTTGTTTGTTTTCAATTGAATTTTCTGTTTATAAACGGTATTGAGGCTGTGTTTTGGTAGTGTGAATATGTAATGTGGTGATTTCAGGTCAAGAAACAGGGCCAGAAGGTTGTGTTGATCCATGTCATATGACCAGAGAGAGAGACAGAGAGACAAAGACCCTCTTACAAATCTGAAAGAGTAAATGAGTTCTTATCTAGCGGTGCACCAAAGGCAAGGTTGCATGGAGGCCAAGAACTGACACATACACGCAGACACACCCACAGGTGTTATCTGAGTCCAGTGCTGCTTTGAGATGTCCTGAACTGAAACGGTCACATGGAGTCAGAGGAAACACAAAAGTGTCTTGTTGACAGCGTTTGCAATAGTGTGAAGAACATCTGTATGCAGCTTTGATGAAGTGGAGATATGTCTGCCACCTTTTGCACAAAGTATCCGTTTTTCAGATGCCCCAACTTTCCAGTTCTACGAGTCTATGTTGTTCTGCTTGTGCAGCTTTTTTATGTGCTTATTGTGGAAAATCATATTGCAAAAATGATGATTATTTTTTTTTTAAAAAACAGATGTATTCTTAGAGACAGTGAAACAATTCTAGTATACTTTTTTCTCTTACTTTAAATGTATTTAAGGTATATTTATTCATATATCAATTTATTTATTTATATACATGAAAATGTAAGTTAGATTTTTTCGTGTACAAATGGCAGCTATCAGTGGACAAATGTCACTATTCACCTCAATTGTTTTTGGGTAATTTCTTTGCTTTTTATACATTTATTTTCTGAGAATGGAAACTAAATATGGGCATTGAAAAAATGTTGAAATCCATGGACCTCCCACTAACACAGTTATGCCTGTGTTGGTTCTGTGAAAAGATGACTGTTTTGTATGATTGCACTCGATAAAAGGAATAAAGAGAAATATAAAAAAATATACGCAGCTCAAGTCACCAGCTCACACACTCACAACCAACAACAACAACAACTCTCAAATATCCCCTTCTACCTCCCTGTCCTCATTTACTTTATAAGTGGCTTTATGCATTTTACATGTACTGAATATTACTACAGTGCACACTAGCTCATTAACACATCCACATGCAGCACACTGGCTCACACACAGAGATGCAGAGCAGGTTTCCTCCAAAGCCCTACATCAAAACAAGGCCAGATGAGTGAACACTGCTGTCACTTCCTCTGTCAGATTGTCTTTGAAGAAGCTGGGCACAATGACTGGTCTCAATTACACCATTGTATTTGTCATGATGTAAATTGCTTGCAACTGGGAAAAGTTAACGACTCTTGTGTGTGGATTAAAAAACCTATTTTAGACATTAAATTAAATCTGTGAACATGCCAACATATAGGCTTTGCAGTGCCTCCATCTTTACCTAAACTGACATTAACAGACTTTATTTGTCTCACAAACATAAAGGTACTACTTTATTATCCCTATAATGTTCCTGGAGATAATATTTTGATTATTTTGCCACCAATAACATCACTGTTTCATTGCTATAATGACATAGTATAGCGTCAGTTTGATAGGCAGCAGTGACCTTAAAGGGAAAACGCTACTTTCTAGTTTTAGTCGCCTTGAAGAGCAACGTAAATACTTTGTCGTCACTTATTACTGGTTTATTATATTCCCATTAGATTTCTATCTCTGCTTATACTTCTGATATTAGAAAGTATCCTGAGACATGTATTATTGGCTCACGAGCTACAGTTATTTTTCGTCATTCTTGTCCTTCCGAGCAAAGTAACAGTTTTGTTCTTACCTTTCCAAACTTCTGATGCTGCACATAAAGTTGTCCCTCCTTGACGTGGGTGTCCATGCCCCCCAAGCTCTCCAGGGCCACCCTTCCTCTGTCTACAAAGACGAAATTTGAGTTTGAACTTGACGAAAATCACTTTTAAGGTTGTTTCTTTATCCTATATCCACTCTCAACTTCCCCCTTCTCTCACTTCCGCTCCCCACCCGTTAAATCGCATCTATCGTAGCGCTCGCGCACAATTAAAGGCGTCATGGTGGAAATAAAAAGCCCAAACTGTGTCTGGGTGGTCCCGATAAAGTGAAATATTGTCCAAATGTTGTCGGTGGGTCGCCTGTCTGTCGCCTCTCACTCCTCCTGCAGGGCTGGACAAGTGGAAAGACACAATTAAAAGATAACGTGAAGCTTCCGGTTACAACTTTCAGAGTAAAAGTCTAATTAATTAACTGTTTTGAGTGCATGGTGGCAAAGTTCAGAAGTTTTCAGGCCCTGGGTACATCCCAAGTCTCTTAAATTGCATCCATGTTTCCCTCACTTGCATGAGGAAACCCCGCGAGGAGAGAGGAAACGAGTAAATGTGTTTTTAGACAAATTAGATGTATTTTCCTCTGAAGCGTCACATGAAGCGACCTCAGTATCTGATGTGGGCAATCACAGCTGATCAGCAGTCAGTCAGCTTTAACAGCTGTAGAGACTGCTGCACACATGCGCACTGTGCTAATACTAATAAAGACACAGTTACCACAGCCTGGTACCTGTCTCACAAACACCTGCACATGAATAACAACCTGCAGCCTGTCTTTATACGGGTTACTGTGTCCTGCTTAGAGGCACAGGGTCCTTTTCTACGGGCTTAATGCATATTATTTATGCATTCTTTGTGTCAATATTTATTGATATTCTGATTGTGAACTCACATGTGACTGAATGGAAATTATTATTTTAAAAAATGTGAATGTAAAAAGGTTTCTCCTTGAAAACAGCCCTACTATCTCTGAGTTAAATTGTATCCATAATAAAAGTTGATGCAAGAAATAACAGATCATGGGAAGAAAAATCTTTCTTATAAATGAAGAAAATTGTTTGTGGTCCGTTTTGTTGTTTAGATCTACAATTGACACAGATCTTTAACTACATGGTAAATCAGAAAACAAACAGAATATAACACTTCAGAGTGATGTACTAGTCTGTCATCTGTCTTCACTGCAGTATGAAACTCAGTCCAATCAATAACTGAAGTATCATGACATTGACTATTAAACATTATTATTCAGACAAGAGTTCAATAGTAACAAAAGAAGAGTTTGAAAAATATTCATCATCGTGTTCACATTGTTTATGGGCTTTACAAAGTTCTAAAGCGACGCATGCGTTTTTATTTTGAAATCTGAATGAGTTAACATCCGGTGTTGTAGTGACTCTGTGGTGCTTGACGCAGCGGTCTCTCTGCGGGGCAGTGAGCAGCGCGTGGTGTGCGCACCGAGCCGCTGCTCTCCTCCCACCTCCTCACTCTTGTGTAACTTCTGTTGGTTTCAGCTCTGACACAGCTCTATCTAACATAGGCATGGTATACATTATACTGCAAACTGCATGTGCCAGCATTATGTTTTTCTAACAAACTGCAGGACTATACATCTCACAGAAAACTGTTATTCTATCATACAGTAAGATCAGGTTTCTCACCATTAGTGCTCACTTTAACTACAGAGATATTAAAACAATTTTGAGTAGCCAAAGAATGATAGTTATTTTTTAAAGGAGCATAAGTTGGCAAAGAGAAGCTGGCCCCAAAGTTAATGTGTTGCAGATGCCTCCTGCTGGCTCACAGAGTAACTCGAAGTTGTTGTCCCTGTTTCCAGCTTATAACCAATAGTGCGAAGTCTGTGACACCGAGTTGGGTTATTAGGCACACAATGGGTGTTTAACTTCAAATTTCCTAAACTAGAAAACATATTGTCCTTAGCCTATTAGCAGTATAAACAACTTTAGTACCTTGCATGGACCAGCATTTTCTGCCGCACATCTTCCGCGTGTTCAACTGTAAATCCAGGGAGATTTCTCTCTAGTTTTGTGTTAGAAGATGGACCAAGTGTGCAAAGATACTCAGGTGCAACGCAACAAATAGCTAACTGCAGCCAGGGCACGAAGGAGGCTCCAAATTAAAAGATTCCTCTTTTTCTCTCTTCAAGGCAACGTTTCAATCTACTAAGGCAAGTGTGAAAGAGAGAAAAGGCAGTAATCAACTCAAATCATATAGATGTATATAGGGACATCTATATTACACCATACCGAGTAAAGGCACAATCTAATAAGATAAAAAAAAATTATAGAAATTATAGAGAAAACTTTTTTATAAGCTATATATATAAAAATATTTTTTTAAAAATGTTTAAAGTTATAATACAACATCATTGTAATAACATGCAGCAAAATATATATATATATATATATATTTAATAGTATTCTCATATTTTTCAAATTTTGTCTTCCCATGATTTATCATCAGTTTAAGGTGATTTTAATCTATTTAAAAAATAATTCCCTGTCTTATATGAATGCATTATATTATATATATAAAGTGAATATATTATAGAAATAGTATTGTATAGTATAGAAAAACACCGCTGCCACCTACTGGTAGTTTAGCAGCACTGCAGGTTGGCGCTCAGCCGCAGCTCTCGCGATATTTGCGCACTTTCAACTGGACCAAAACAGGAACTAAGACATGGCATCAGTGTTCGGCGGAGTAGAGGGGTAAGAATGAGTTAAAATATACATAAAACTTCACTAATTACTTTTTTTTTTAAATCATTAGTTAAGGCTAGTGTGTATTGTTTGCCGTTACTCGTGTTTTGAGACGTTGACGGTACCAGCTGATACTGAAAGTTTCATTCTGACTACAGACTTCTGACAGAGGGAGCTTTATTGTTGTGTGCGTGCATGTGTCTCGTGATCACTTTCTCTCGCTCACATTTTGTGGGATCCTGTCGTTTATGTGTATATATGAACAGATATCTGATCTTTTAGAAGTTTTTTTGTGTCCCTGCTGTCTCACCAGTAAGTGTATACATGGCAGCTGTTTTTGGATGGTTTGTGCTGTATGCATGACTTTCTGTTCCTCTCATCCCCTCTGTCCTCTCTCTGTCTGTCCCCAGTGGAGGGACTCACTCCAAAGTGGTGCTGGTGGCTGCAGATGGAAAGATCCTGGCGGAGACGGACGGACCGTCCACAAACCACTGGGTGAGGGAAAATTGACAAAAAGGGGGAATTTAGGGGGTTGTGCCTTATTTGCAGTGGTGGTAAGTAAGTACATTTACACAAGTTTCTTAAGTACAAATTCAAGGTACTTATTTCCAATTCTCAATACATAAAGAAGAAGTGTGTGTGTGTGTGTGTGTGTGTGTGTGTGTGTGTGTGTGTGTGTG